>JANHGN010008270.1:0-44446 GCA_024605025.1 Megaceryle maxima
CCCTGGGACCCCCGGCCCCCGCACTCACCGCGGCCCCGCTGCCGCCCTCCCGCGCCGCGCCGCGCCCCACCGCCCCGCCCCGGATCAGGCTCCGCCCCACCACAAACCCCGCCTCATGAGACCCCTCCCCCTGTCATGCCACGCCCCCGAGCGGGACGGGGAGGGAGGTATGAGGGGGGGTGGTTCGAGAAGGGAGGGCAGAGGCGCTTCTGGCGTTTCAGAGCACTTTGGGGTGTTGTGGGGCAGCAGAGACCCGGGGGCTCCGTGTGGCACTTTGGCGGTGTTGTGGGGCAGTACAGGCCTCGGGGCCCCCAGCACGTCGATCCCAGGGGATTCCTGGAGGGTGCTCGTCCCCTTCCTTGCACTAGCCGAGCTCCCTCCCTCGGGGCCCTCCAGATTCCGGCGTGAAGGCCACCGCCGAGGTTACACCTCCCCCCAGAATTATTTGGGGAGCGAAGCATCCCACCACGGAGGCATGGCGGAGGCTCTGCCCCACTTTGCATTGCCTCTCCACACAGCTCCCTCGTCCATGCAGTACTGCTCACCCAGCTCTCCAAGAGCCCTGAACTGAGGGAAAAGGGAGCAAAACCAAACTCACATCATCGCACCTGCAGCCTGGGGAGCCCAACTATCCCGGGGGTTGGGGATCACCCAGGGTCTCCCCTGCCCCAGCTCAGCTCCCTCACCTCCCTCCATCCCCAAGGATGGATGGGTGGGAGATGGGGTCCCAGGCTTTCCCCCTGCCAGGTGACAGCATCTGCCCTGGGAGGAAAACAGGGGCCAGAGAGGGCCCTTGGTCCAAGGGGAACACCCACAGCTCCCTAGCCCAGCTGTGCTGGCAGCCTGGCTGCCCTTACCATCCCTTACCTCCACTTCCTTGGGACCCTCTTCTACCATCACTCCTGTCCTGCCCTCATGGGGCAGTGAAGGAACCCAAGGGTGCTCTCTGGGAGAGCCCGTGCACCCCGGAAACCCAGGGCTGGGTGTGTACTACCCGCCCACCCCAGCCCCTCATTATGGCTCAGGGTAAAACTATGCCTGGTGTGGAGGCTGGTAATAACCCACGTGCCAGCACCAGAATAAGAGCATCCCCTGGCCCTGCATCCGCCCCCATTCCATCCTCTAGGGTGTATCACCCCAGCCCCAGGGTCCCCTGCTCACAGGGGCAGTGGCACAGAAACAGGACTCACATTTATGCTTTAATGAAACTAGGAAAGTCAAAAAAACCAACCAAACAAAAATTATTAGACCAAGACCTGGGAGTGGCCTTGTCCTGCCACAGCCAGGTCACAGTATATGCTACCTGCAGCCCAGAGGGTACCAGGGTGGCCACATCCCTTCTCATCCCTGCAGGGCAAGGCGGTGCTGCTCCTGCCTCCCCTCCCCAGATTTTATTGCTGGTGATGCCCCCCAGAGAGAGGCGTCGGGGAAAGATCCTGAGCAAAGGGGGCTGGGAGCACCAGTGTCTTTAACATGCCATAAGTGGCGATGCCACAGGGGTCCAGCTCCCCCTGCCAACACATCACGGCTCCAGGGCAAGAGCCATCCCCAACCTCCATAACTTCCCTCCACCACCTTCCCCTCACCAGCTCCATCTCCAACCCCAGCCTGTGACAGGAGGCTCCCGCCCTTCATCCCTCCACACAGTCCCCTTGCACCATCCCTCCCATCAGTGACAGCCCACAATTTCAGCTCCATTTTAGCCACAATTAAACTACTTGCCCCAGGTCCAGAGATCCCAAAGTCTCAGGGCTGCAGATCACTGCTCTCCTTCACCCAGCCCATACTGACTCTACTCCTCCCACACTCTCAGTTCTCAGCACCAGTACAGAGTGGCCAGCATTAGCCAAAGCACCCTCCTGTGCTGTTCTTCCCTGGGATGAGCCCACTCCTCCTCTTGTGGTGTCCCCACATCTCAGAGACGCTGTGCTGGCAGCCAACAGGCTTGTCCATGCAGCAGAAAGGGCCACAGAGGCAAAAGGCTGCTGCTCCCAGGGGAGAGAGGCCAGCATACACCAGCCCCATGCTCCCAGCACCAGCCCCTGTCCCTCCGGAGAGGGACCGAGGAAGAGACCTGACAAGCTCACAACTTCTTGGAGGCTCCTGAGCCTCCCTCTGGAGCTTGCTTGGCTAAAGGTGCCTTCTCCTCCTTCATCTTCTTCAGCCTAACCTTGCTTTTGCCAGAGGATGAGAAGGTGAGCGAGGCCTTGCTGAACTCCAGCGGGAAGACGCCCACATCTCCGTCAAAGCGGTTCTTGGACACCTGCAGGTAGCGCTTTCCTGGCCCCGTCATGAGCTTACGGTCCTGCAGGATGAGGACGTTGTCAGCCTCCTGACTGGCCTGTGGGGAGGAAATCATCTCCAGGAGGGTGCTGGGGATGCAACCAGTCACAGGGGTCGGAGGTGCTTGTGGGCTGCCTGCCCATCTCCTTCAAGCCCTGCTACAGTGCATCCCAGGCCATGGCAACTCCAGCACCTCCCCAACACCAATGCCTTGGCCTGTCCCCAGGACACCACAGCCACCCAGTGGGCAGACAGGCTTCAGCTGAAGCCACAGCTTGCCCTGGGGAAACCAGGGAGCACAGGAGGGCCATGCATACTCGCAAAGCACCTCTTGCACACGACCACAGGGTCATTCAGTATCATGGCAGAGACTGGAGCACTCAGAGAGCCCATTCCTGCACAGTTCCTGGCTCCTACTATAATTACCTCATCCTACATCCCACTCACAGTCAATGAGCATTAATTAACTGCAGTTAAGGCCCCAACAGAGCTTTAGCTGGCAAAAGATTTGCTCCCTGCCTGCATGTTTCTCCTAAGGCCTGGCCAAAGAAAGACTCGTCTTCAGTGGGTGACAGGAATCCTGGGGACATCATGCCCCTCACATCACCTTTCAGATCCCCAGAGATGACTCAGGGTGCTGGTGGGAGCTGGGGACGGCTGCCCAGTGTATCCCAGCCCCTTCCTGGGAACACGCTGTGCCTGAAATAAAGGAAGGACTGTCCTGGCCAGCTCACCTTGGCAGAGCCGAAGATGGAGGCTGTCTGCAGCTCCTTCTCGTCATCCTCCTTGCGGGGATGGATGACCAGTGTGATGTGGCAGGTGTTGTCTGTGGCAAACTTGCGGAAGGCACCAACAATGTAGTCCTGGGCAGCGAGCCTGCCACAGCAGTGAGAACAGGGTCAGGGGCGGGCACTGCTTGGTGCGGAGAGGGAGCAAGGTGCTTCAGGTTCAGCCCACAGCAGGAAGCACCCAGGGGTCCAGGCTTGCTCTCTGTGGGGCAGCCAGGCCCACGTGGGCAAAGAGATGGGGCATGACAGGGATTGCAGGGATCCCACCTCTTCCTCCCCATGGAAGTGATCACCCTTCAACAAAATAGGGCTGCCAGACAGAACTAAGAGGATGCCCTGTGTGGGTCTCCAGCCCCTCCTGCAACACCTGACAGGGCCATCTCCAGTGACAAGGGTGGCAGAGGAAGGAGGGGGTGGCTTGGAGAAGGGCTACCTGTCCACAGAGAGGTGCTCGTGTCCCATCATAAACTGGAGGTTGTCGATGACCACATGGGTGATGTCATACATGTAGACAGCATGCTGCATGGTGTCAATCACCGTCCTGGGCAGGAGGAGACCAGGATCAGCCCCAGAGATCAGCAGAGGAGGGGATGGGGATGCTAAGCCAGGCACTGGACAGGGAGAGGCAGAGCTGGGAGGTACCAGGCTGTCTCCCACTGGCCCCTGGGCTCATCCCATCTCCACATCCCCTCCATTGCGGGACAGGCGCACTCCCGTTGCCATAGGTAAGGGTGGATAGATCAGGAGGACCCAGCTGCTCCCCACACAGCCCCTGACCACCATCCCACAACCCCTCCAGCCCATGGGGACCCTCAGGACACAAAGGGATGTGTATGGGCACCTGAGCTCCTAGTGAACACAAGGAGATGGAGGTGCCTGCCCTCCCTCCTCAGCAAACAGCAGCAAGATGTGCAGGTATGCATCCTGCCAGGGGCACAGGATGGTTTTTGGAACAGCCACCTAGCACAGGGACAAGTCCCCTCCCTTCACTCCCACCCCACAGGAAGGCTGTAACAGTCCCCATGACAGCTGTTTGAGCCAGAGTCCCCATGTGCCAACCTCAGGGACCTAAACTGTGCCTCCCACCAGCCCCAAATCTGTGACCCACTGCAGGGGAAGAGCCCAGGCTCCCCAGAGTCCCGCAGCACAGGTTGTGAGGGGTAAACACTACTGGGCATGAAGACGCGGGACCATACTTGATGTTCTGCTGGCCATGGAAGGTCATGAAATAGAGTGGGAGGTCCTCGAAGCGATCAGCCCACTCATCATACAGCTCCAGCTGGTCCTCCAGGCGCCGGCCAGCAAACTGTGTCAGCATGATCTTGGCTAGGCGGACATTGTTGATCTCAAAGCTGCCCCACAGTGTGCACACCCCCTGCATGCACAGGTCCAGCGCGTACTCACTGATAAAGGTCGTCTTCCCACTGCCCGTTGGGCCTGGCACAAAGACAATGACAGGAGGGATTAGCTGAGGGAGAAGATCTGATCCACCCTGAACATGCTGGGAGTTTTTTGAGGTGGAAATGCTGGGAAGCAGGATAAGAGCAGCCCATCTGCAGCACTCCCACCATAAACAAGCAGGGTTTTGTGCCAGGTTGCATGTCTGGGCATATGCGCATCACCTCCAGCAGCCAGCAGGTCCCTGCTGGGTGCAGAGAAGGGCTGGGCAGCCAGCAGGGAGCGCAGAGAGGGCTCAGACAGGAGGTGGCTGTTGGAAGCAGGGTAAGGTACTCCCCAGGCAGGGAGCCCATCGCCACACTGGCATGCCCAGCCCTACCGCAATTAGAAATGCACCCCAGCTTCTCATACACCCCTAAGATGGGGTCAGACAAAGCCATGAGCAGAAAGGGACCCAGAAGACTCACAAGACATCACCCTCAGGAGAGCGAAGCCACTGAAGAGCCCTGCTCCCCTTGTCCACCAGCTGCTTGCCCATCACCTGTGAAGACGGTGAGCTCCCCTCTGCGGTGCCCTTTAAGGAGCTTGTTGAGCTCAGGGAAGCGAGCCCACTTGACGCCAGCCACCTGCTCGGTGTTGACCATCTCCCCAAACACCTCCTCACGCAGCTGCCGGAAGGAGACAATGGATTTGTGGCTGGCAGGCAGGGCAGCACGCAGGATCTTGGTGAAGTTCAGGCCCTGGTTCAGAGCCTCCAAAGGCCGGGGCTGCAGGTCGCCAGGGCGCACCAGGGAGCAGCGCTTGAGGCTCAACTTGCGGGCAAAGAGCTTGGCGGCTTCCCAGGAGCGCAGGTCCTCACCCAGCCACAATGTGATGCGCTTGAACTGCTCCAGGTAAGGGAGGAGGACAGGGGGCAGGCAGGTGGCCCCCCGAGGCAGGGCCAGGCTGGCCACCCCTGTAGCTTGGTACAGGGCCAGAGCATCCAGCTCCCACCCAGTTAAGACCAGCTCTGTGTCTCGGCGGCCAATCAAGGGCAGCCCAAAGAGATTCCGATAGGAATCGAAGCGTGGTAAAGTCTCTTCCACATAATTTATCACATCACCCTTCTTCTCCACCCTCACGAGCTTCAGCCCTTTCAGGGTTGCGTCACGGGGACTGAACCAAGGGAAGACAAGGGACTTGGCAGTTCTCAGATAACGCACCCCAAAGCGTTTCAGGGTGGCATCTGTCACTAGAGAGATACCAAACATGGCCTTGGTGGTGTTGGTCTTGTCCTCGTCCAGCAGCTCCCAGAGCGGCAACGCCCGGTCCCAGATGCGGCGGGCATCCTCACGAGCCTGTCGCATGTCCTCCTCTGGCTCCTCCGAGCTGGCAGGGGGAACGCCACGGTGTCGCAGCTCCACATTGGCCTGGAAGTCCTGCCAGGTGCCCTCGGCCAGGGTGGCTGTGCACAGGAAGCTACCCGTGGTCTTGTCAATGAAAAGCGTGTAAGGGGTGCTGGCGGTCATCAGCTGGTCCTCCCGGCCATCGGGGAACAGACTGGGGGTGTGCAGGCAGCTGTACCCATCGTGGAAGGGGATGCCCTGGGCCCGCAGGTACTGTCGGATCTCCGTGATGGAGACAGAAGGCAGGGGCCCCTCGGGAGAGGGCAGCACATCCTTTTTGTAGCGCCGCTGGGTGAGGCGGCCCGGCACCCCGGGGCTCAGGGCTCCTTTCCTCCTCGTTCCCCCGCACAGCAGCGGCAGGAGGCGGCCGGCGGCTCTGCAGGGCCGCAGGGCCACCACCGCCATCCTGCCCGCGCCCGCCTCCGACCGGGCCGCCCCGGCACCCGCCCGCAGCGCTGCCGATCCGCATCGGACGCGGCCCCGTAGCGTCCCCCCGGCCCAGCGCCGCTCAGGCCGGTCTCCTCACGTGGAGCTCCACGGACGCTGCCATTGCCTGACCCCGCCGCCGCCGCCTCCACCGCCCTTAGCGCGTCACTTCCGGACGGGGCCGGAAGCCCACGGTCTCTCCTCCACTGGCGGTTCCGACTGCAGACAAGGGCGGCGCCATGACGGGCCGCGGGACACCGAGCCGGTTCCTCACGGCCGTTCTGCACAACGGCGTGGGCCGCTATGTGCGGCAGCTGCAGCGGCTACAGCTCCTCTTTAGTCCTACGGCGGCCGACGCCCGCGGCGCCAGGTATCGCCCGAGGCACTCCGCCCTCTGCCTCGGACCGCCGGGGGTGTGGGGGAAGAGAGGCCCGGTGACCCCTGACCTAGCTGGGGAGGGGCTTGCGAGAAGTTGGGGTGATCTCTGCCCGGGCTGTGCCGGGACAGGGGGTGGTGCTCCCGAGTCTGACCGGCGGGGGTAGGGACGGGCTGTGACCCCCGACCTCTGAGGCGGTGAGGGAGGGACTAGAAGGCAGCGGTGCCGACCCCTGAGCGCCGCCCCCCGCGCAGTGGCAGGCTGGGTGATGAGCTCAGAGCTCTAGTTGCGCACCTCCGACCTCTGCACTGTGACCCCGCCCGTGGGCAGGGCACCCGCGTGGGTGTGGCCCCACCTGTGACCTTTGCCCTGGGGCAGGGGCTACGATGACCTCTACCCTCTGACCCCGCTGGGGCTGACGCCCCCCCTCCCCGCAGGCAGTTCGTGGAAGAGGCGGCGCTGGACTTTGCTCGGCAGCACCCAGATGTTGTCCTCTATGTCAGCCCCCGCTCCGGACGGGCCCCAGTGCTGCTGGCTGAGTACTGTGAGTGCTTGGGGGGTGGCACAGTGGGTTTGGGGGACAGGATGGGGATGGGGCGCACTTAACCCGGCTCTGTGCTACCTCTGCCCCATGCAAACGGTGCTGGGACCGGCTGCTCTCCGAGACAGTGGAACAGCACCTGCCCCCCGGGGTGGGGGGGTGCAAGTTAGGGGGTAGCCTCTGCCTGACTCCCCTGTTCTGCCACAGTGAATGGGACAGTGCGGGAGGAGCTCATCGCCAGCAAGACCAGTGAGGAGATTGGGCAGCTGGCCACAAAACTGGCTGGCCAGTCTGGCCTGGACATCATCCGCATCCGCAAGCCCTTCCACACCAACAATCCCAGTGTCCAGGGACAGTGGCACCCCCTCACCAACAAACCCTCTGCCCTGACTGTCCAGGGCCCACGCCTGCAGTCCAAATAAAGTTTCTGTCCCCCACCCCCTGCTACCACATCTATCTCTCTTCATGCCTGCAGAGAGATGCCACCATGCCGCATCCAGACAGAGCCACCTTTATTGCCGGGGGGGGTGTGGAGCGTGGGGAGGTTTCAGACACATTGGGCAATGCCCCTTCTCGGGTGAGAGGGATGTGCTTTGGGGTGGCTCATCTCCCTCTGCAGCAAAAGCAAGGATGGGTACAGGATGGGAGAGCCTCAGACATCTGGCTCTTGCCTTCTCCCACTAAGCCTTGCTCTTCTGGGGCAGGAGAGCCTGTGCTCGAGTCCATTAGGGACATCAGGGGCTGCCATCCTGCCTCCTCCCTGCAAGGCTGAGTTCCAGGCGATGTCCTGATCCTGGAGGTGCCAGGAACACGAGAGAGACAGAGGGGAGGACATGCACCTCAGGAAGCCTGTCCCTCCAGCTTCTCCAGTATTACCATCTTGACGCTGGGGCATGAGATGCTTTTGTTAACCCAGTCCCTTGAGTTCTCCCAGGAGGCAGCAGGAACAGAGGTAGCTGGGAGGATTTAGGGACAGGAGTTGCCCCTGGAAAGTGCCATGAAAAGCAGGAGGCCCCAGAGAGAGGACTTCTTCAGAGCTCTTCCTCACTGTGCAAGGCCATTTCCCCTCCCACACATTTCACAGAAGGCAGAAACATGGTGCCCTGGGCCGCAGGTGAACTACAGACGTCAGGGGGGATGTGGGTGCTGCACATGGTGGTGGCTGACGGTCCTGCTGCCAGTGCGTCTTGCTGCCTGCTGCTGCATCCTGCTCTTCCCCTGCAGCACCCTGGGGAGAAGGGGCAGAACCTTGTCAGGGTCAGAGGCCCTGGGGTGCTGCCTCCTCAGGGCATCCAGCCCTGCACTTCACCTAGGGCCTCCCTGCAGTGGGCACAAGCTGCTCCACCAGTTGCTCCAGGGCATTCAGGACATCAGCTCCTCACCCTGGCTCCATTCGATGCCAAGCCATCCTCTCCTGGAGAGGAAATCCTGGGGGGGCAGACATGGGAGACCAGGCAGGGACTGGCAGCCACCAAGGCCACCCCTGGCAATGCAAGACGTGCTCACAGTCCCCCTTTTGCCTGTGAGCAGGCAGCTGTCCATTGTGGTCATCATGGTGGATATTCTAGCTACTAAGGAGGAAAATCAGCTCTATCTCAGCCAAAACCAGGACACCTGGGGAAACCATTCCTGGCCCCATTCTGGCAAGGGACCTCGCACCCTGTGAGGCACCACACAACAACCCTCAGCCCCCCTCCCTGCTCCTCACCCACCTCTCTGCAGCTGTCCAGCTCCCATGCACCGAGGGATGCCCAGTGGGGCAGGCCGAGTCCACACGTCCACAACAGCATCTCACACCTGCATGGACAAACATACAGAAACTTTCCCTCCCCCAAAATGTCCACCTTCAGCCAGGTACCAGCTCCTGCCTTCAGCTCGTGGCCACCGTTGCTGGGCTTTTATACATAAATAGAGCTCCCAAATTTAAATAGATTATTTTCTTTTTTTTCTGTACAGCAAGTCTCAAAAGTGAGTTGAAAAAGCCAAAGGAATGGCTGAGCCCAGGCCCAGCCTGGCTCCGCCATCCAGGAGGTAGTTTCGCCTGAGTCTTGAACACTGCTGACGGGGTGGGAGAAGGGGCTGGAGGGGAGGAGGGTCCCACTGGTGGGACCCCCCTCCCTGTCCCCTACACAGAGCTCTCGTCCAGCTTCTCCACCAGCTGCGTGTGTTTGCGCTTCTCCAGGATCTTGCTGAGCTCCTCGGTGAAGGACGCACTGTAGAGTGGTGAGGCCAGCGGCTCCTCCTGCTGCTGCAGCAGCATGTAGCTGTTGCCGTTCATCTTACGGAGGACGTTGGGCAGAGCCCCCACGCCGTTGGTGAGCTCAGCGGGCAGTGGTGGCGGCGGTGGCAGCGGGGGCACTGCAGCCGGCAGCTCCTTGACTGGGGAGGTGGCAGCTGTGGGTGCCTCGCCAGGGATGATCCTCAGGCAGCCATCAGGGTAAGTAAGCTCTTCCTCCTCCTCCTCCCGACGGCTCTTGCGCAGGCAGTTGGCCGAGACGGTCTGCAGCTCCACGCTGGTTGGCCGTGGTTCCCCCAGCACATACTTGCCCTTGCGCTTCTCCAGGCAGGACACGTAGAGGAGGATGGCGCTGAGCACGGCACACAGCACCACCAAGGCAACAATGGCAGAGACATAAGCCACCTTCATGTCACCAGACACCTGGCTGGCGGCATGGGGCCGTGGGGCGGCCGTGGGGCTGTGGGGCAGCTCGGGGAGCACAGTGAGGCTGTAGGCAGCCAGCAGCATCCGGAGACCCCGCTCTTCCCCATAGCAGCGGTACTCGCCGCTGTGCTGGGGCAGTGTGTCTGTCACCAGCAGCCCGTCCACCCCTACACGCAGCCGGTCCTGCCCCCCGCTGGGCACCTCGCTGCCATTCAACAGCCAGACGGCCCGTGCCAGGTTGGAGCGCTGGTCACAGGGCAGCAGCACGTCATCCCCTTGCAGCACTGTCCGGTTCTTCCATGGCAGGGAGCCTGCAGGGACACACACCACTTCACATCTGTCCCAGCCACCCTAAGGGACACTGGTGTCTGGACGCTGGTCCTGAGGGGCAGCACAGACTCACCCCGCCCGGAGCTGCTCCGGCATCCCTGATTGCCGCTCTGGATGTCCTGCACCAGCCCGGTGCTGCAAGACACAGGGAGCTTCAGCCACACAGCCCTGGCTGAGCCCACCCTTACAGGGTCACAGCCACTGCTGGACCCACCACCAGATGCCGGACCCTTGGGGGTGGCACTGGGGTGACTGTGCCACAGGGTGATGTGCAACAGCAGGGGACAGGGCAGGTGGAAGGCTCATGGGGACCCTGCTGGGGACAGGGAGCCCATCCCTACCTGCGGGTGGTTGTGGTGGGGTGGCAGGCCCTGCCGTCCCAGGCACAGTACGGGTCCCGGGCGAGGACGCAGTCATAGCAGGAGGCGTACTGGGCACAGGAGGCCAGGGGCACCTGCAGGATCCCGCTGGCTGCCCCCACGTACAGGCTTCTCTGGGGGTAAAAGACTGGCTCAGCACTACCCTGGCATGGTGCGGCTTGGCTGTGGGGTACCCCCTGGTGCCCAGGGATTCCCCTCCTGAGCCCCACAGCACAGCTCTCCTTCAGTGGGGGTGCACAGGGAAGGGTCCCCAGCTCCAGTCAGTGCTGAAGGCTGCAGCTCGCACCTGGCACTGATGTGGGGGCCAGGATAGTCCCTTTCCCCTGGTTGCCCCACTAGCTCTGGCACATATCCTGAGCTGGGGTGACCCAGGAATCATGTGCCCCTTGTTCCTCAAACAGCTAAATGGCAGCTTCACAGCGCAAACGTGTCCCATGTGTGGTGTCTCCCCACCTCTTCCACTCCTCACCTGGGTATGGGAGATCACCAGGCTCTCCACAGGCTGCGGGTCCCTGAACACTTGCACCTCCTCCACAATGTGGATGCTGGAGCCCACCACCACGGCCTTGTGGATCCAGCCATCCCCTGAAGAGCAGAGCAGGGGGGTCAGGAGGGAGTATGGGTCATCACCCCTGCCCAGCAGAGACCCAACAAACTCTTCCCACACTCACCAGTCCCCATGAAAAGCACATCGTAGGAGCGGCCATCGAGGGCCTGCACCCTGTCCACAGCCAACCGGCTGTATGCCACACTCTTCTTCACCAGGAGCGGCTCCCCACCAGCTGGCTTCACCTCCTCAAACATGAGCGGGTGCAGCTTAACAAAGTCCAGGACACTGTTGGGCAGGTCCTGCGAGGAGTTGTAGCCCTTCCTTCGGGAGTGGTCTGTGATGCACTGCCCAGGGAAGACAGGGGTCAGGAGAAGATGTGGCTGTCCCACACCCCACCGTGCTCTGCAACCCTGGGCACTCACAGAGCCTGGCCGGGGCTCAGGCACTGCACCCTCGTAGCGGGACCACTTGCGAGCCGAGTCCTGGTACTCCATATAGGGGCCCTCGAAGGCACGCTGCACTGCCGAGATGCTGTAGCGGCACACAGCCGAGGCCTCCATGGTCCTCCTGAGGGGCAGAGTCCTGACTAAGCCCAGGCAGACACAGGGGTGATCCCCACCACTGCACCCCCAGGTGCTCAGGACCTGCCTGTGCATCCCCTCAAACATCTCTGGTCCCACCCGCACTGCAGACTTTTAGCCCCCACCGTTTCGGCCACTGCCCTGCTCACCACTGTGCCGAGAGCGTGAAGGCGGCATAGAAGACAGTGCTGGCCCAGCCACCACCGTCCAGGCTGCAGATGCTGCGCAGCACCTCATAGTAGGGAATGTAGCAGACCAGGTGTGCCTTCATGAAGGACGTCCACTTGCGCTGCAGGATCTTCTTCCCCCCTACATCATTCTGGGAGGGTGCAGGGAGCATTTCTGCACAGGCTGGTGGGGCTGGGTCCCCTCCTCTGATCATGCTGCAGTTTCCCCCAGGGCCAAGAGAAGCCGTGCTTGGCTCCCCATGGCTGGGGATGTGCCTACCTTGCAGACACGGGCCACCCGGGCCACTCGGGCCACCTGGCTCTTGTCGAAAAAGGATGTGGTCTCTTCACCTGCCCGCTCCGTGAAGAAGTAGTAGATTTTGTCATCATCGCCCACAGGGCTGTCCTTGCTCTCCTGGACCAGCACGGACGCCACAAACTCAGCATCTGGGGGATGTGGAGCAAGATGTAGAGACTGGGGATCCAACATGGGATGGGAAATCCCTCCATTCCTTGGTTTTCTCTCATGGCAAACCACACCAGACCCCAGCGCCAGCCCCCATCCCTGCTCCACCCTCCCCAAGACGATGCACAATGTTCTACAGCCTGTGATACCAGTCCCGGTGGGAAGGCAGGAACATCTCACCATTCAGCCAGTGCAGCGGAGACTCCTCTGTCTTCAGTGGTCGCTGGTGCAGGTTCCTCCGGATGTCAGGGAGGCTGCGAAACTCATAGCGTGTGGCCGTGTACAAGCCGCCATCTGGGCAGGGTAGGCACCCATCAGCATGGCCCCTCACCACAGGGACAGCCCAAAAACCACCAGCATCCCCATGCCTCCATCAGAGGAGGAGTAGGAGGACCAAGTCCTGGCTTGCTAAGGCCCCCAAATGCAGAGACCACCCAGCTGGAGACCTCCCATGGGATCTTGGGGTTGCAACCAGCATCAGTAGCATCCTGCATGTCTCCAACAACCCTGGGAAAGGTGTCGCTTACCCACAATGAGGCCAGTGTAGCCACGGGAAGGGTCGTACGGGCATTTCTCCTTGCCTTCCTCAAAGTGGGATGGCAATGTGAACCTGTCAGCATCCTTGAGGGAACAGTGGACTAGGTTAGACAGGAGGGGACAGACCCACCTCACCTGCCACCCCCAGGCTCACCACAGAGACTGTTAGTGGGGACAAATCTGTGCCCATGGCCACAACCTTTCCTGGGCAAGACGACCCCCCCTGGCATCATCCAGACAATTGGAAACCAAACGGACAGCCAGAGCCCTCAGCCAAGACTGGGTAGAGGGCTCAGGAGGGAAGGGGAGTCCCAGCACCCCGCTTTGTCATCATGCAGGCACCGGGCAAGAGCCAGCCAGCACAGCTAATGTTCCTGGGCTGTGTCTGGCCAGCAGACACTGCCCAGCTGGGCTGGGTCCCCCCTGGGTGATGTCCCTGTCATGGCAGGAGTTATTTTCTTTTTGGTTTGCAGTTCAAAGGAAGTCAAATAATTATGGGCCCCTTCCAGCTTGGCAGCTCTTTTGCCTGACTCCCAGGGTGTGCAATGGCCAAACTGGTCAGTTGGCGCAGCTGTGGGAAAGGGCACAGCCCTTCCAGGGCTCCCCAGCCCCATGCTGGGGACACAGTCCCAGTCCCCTTTACTCCCCACCTCAAGGAGGGAGGTGGGCAAAGGGTGGCTGAGTCACCAAGGAGCCACTGCATAGGGGTGAAAGTCCCACTGCTGGTGGATGTAGCTGACCTTGGCCACTCTGCCATGAGTCATGGCCATATGGGGACCCCCAGCCTGGCATGGGAAATCCCTGGGGAGGGACTGCTGAGTCAACCATGTCGTCACTGTCACCCTCCCTACCGCTGTAACCCTCTTGAGGCACACTTGCCACCCATCACCAGCCAGTCTGCAGCCCCTGCTTTGGAAAGGGACCCTGCAACAGCAAGGGCTGCGGACCAGCTCCAGTGCTGGCACTTCCCACCCTGCCAATCCCGCTGAGCCCAAGTCACCCCCATGGCACCAATCCAACCCCTGGGCATCTCGTTATGGGTCAGAGTCCAACTCCAGTGCCAGGGTGGGGACTTTGCGCATCTGCGTCATGGTAACTGTGTCCCCAAACCAGCTCACTCCAGCCTAGAGGTCACTAGCCTCCCCCTGAGCCAGGGAGGGGCTGGAAGGGGGGCAGAAAGGGAGCAGGGCTGCAGGTGGAGATGGTGGGAGAGGACAGGGCATGGTCCCCTGGCGTGGGATGCTGGCAGGGGACGGGTGACAGCTGTGGGTGGGTCCACGCATACTCACGATGGCAGCACAGAGTGGGTGGAAGGCGTAGGTCCCACAGGCATAGAGGTGGGTGCTGTTCAGCCGCTGCAGAAACCGGACATGGTTGAAGCACTCTGTCTGCAGAGGGGGAGGACAGGCGTCACTACCTGGAGTCAGCAGCGGTGGCCCCCCCAGCACCCACCTGCCAGCTCTACCTTGTTGTTTTTGCCCTTCTGCAGGCAGTCCATCTGCTTTTCCGGAGAAGCTTCCCAGTGGATCTGCAAGGGAAAGAGGGACCGTCAATGTGTGACCCCCCCATCACTGCATTGTCCCCATCACTGCAGACTCCAGCCTCTGCCACAGCCATCAGAGATGCTAAAATCCTCTTTTATTTAGGGAGGAGATGGGTGCTCAGAGATGGCACCCTGCCCACATCCTTGCAGCCCGAGGCAAGAGTGATCCCATACCCTGGCCTGCAAGGCAGAGATGCTAGAGCACCCACAGGAGCCCGGAGGATTTTGGGGTGTCCTTCCTGGGGAGCAGCAAAGGGGTGCACTTCCCCCCCTTGCTGCTCATCCTGCTGGGGTGTCCCTGAAGCAGGCAATTCTGAGCATGGGGACATCTCCCACTGCTGTCCCCACACTGCCTGGCTGGGGAGGACCAGGCATCCGCAGGGGCCCTGACGACAGACTTGGGGACAGCACCTCCAGGCAAGACCCGAGATAAGCAGGGATAGGGTGGCCATGATTTCGGCAGGGACTGGGCAGCACGGGACAGGAGGGGACATGCAGCAGGTGGTGGGCAGAAGCCAGGCTCACCGTGCGGTGGGAGCCATCAGCCACATCACTGGAGTTGAGGGCGAAGATGGCTCCTCTGGCGCCCACATAGAGGATGCCTCGGTCGTCCTCCAGCAGCAGGGTGCTGTAGTTGAGGGTGTGTGCGCTGAAGCGCCGGATTCCCGACAGCTCTGCAAAGGGAATGGAAGGCTGAGGGAGGACCCTGGGGCAGGCACAGTGCAAACCACTGGGAAAAGAGAGAGGATGGAGCTGGGAGCAGGTGGGAAGGCACCCACCAAGCTTACCAGGCAGATAGTGCCAGGTGAGAGCAGTTACAGCAGGAGGAAGGGAGCTGGGGAGGTCTGGTATCAGGCAAAAGGCACTAACTGGTCTTACGCTCACAGGGGAATTTTCTCTCCACTAATTAAAGTGGTAGCTTAGGGATGGGAGCTGCAACATCCATGCCCAGCACAGACCTGCCACACTGTCTGGAGAACTGCTGGAGGAAGGGAACAGACACCAGCAGCAAACCTGGCTCCAAACTGGACCCAACCAGCCCAAATGGAATGATGCAAAAAACCCAAACCAAAACTGCTGTGCAAGGGGAAGGCTCCTGCTATGAGGATGGGCACTCTGTGCCCACTGAGATGGAGAAACTATCCAACTGGGGGTGCTGAGAAGTGTAGGATGGGTCTCAGCCCTGGACAGAGGGACCCCAAGCCAGGCTCAGACCATCCCATGAGAAGAGAAAGCCCAGGGTGGTCTCGAGACCCCAGAGGCAGCTGATAGGGAATGACACCCCTAAAAGGAGGCATTGCCTGGGGAGAAAGGGGTGCCCCAGCTGCAAATTAAACCCTCTCCCACCATCAACCACTGAAGTTGGGCTTCGCTATCAAGGTCAATGAAGCCACTTGGCAAACTGAGACATGGTGACACTCTGGAGGCCAAAAGCCCAGTAGCAATTAGAGAAAATCACAGAAGCTTCCTGACAAATATTTGGGCCACAAGAGCCCAGCCCAGGTGTGATGCCTGGCTCAGCACACCTTGCAAGAGCTGGTGGGCAGGGCCAGGGGATGTCACCTGCAGCTATCAGGTAAATGCCACCAGGCTGAGCAGACCCAGGAAAGCCTTTGCCCTGCTCCACCTCTCAAGGCATGTTGACTCCAGGAAGCCAATGTGAGACAGCTGTGCAGGGTCTGATTTCTGGAGCCCAGGGAACTAGAGGATCCCCCACAGCCACCCCATCCTGTGCTCAGGCCCCTGCTCCACCCAGCGCTGGAGCTGGTGAAGGCTGAACACGGTCACAATGCACCAAACCCAGTGCTGGCAAGATCTTAAATCTCACCACCACAACCCAGACCCACTTACCCTCAAAGGTGACCGTTGTCCTGGGGGTGGCATCCAGGTCAGTGGCAGACCGCCGTGATGGGTAGCCCATTGCTGCTGCCGCTGCCACAAGGAGAGCCATCAGGAGACGGGCCGTGCCTCTGCTCATCTTCCTGCTCCCTCAGTGAGGGCAGCCGCCCAGCCTGCTGCCGCCGGGCCAGCACAGCTGATCCTCAGAATGAGCTCCCCAGCACAGCACTGGCTGCAAAACCTCCTAAAACGCAAAGCACCATGTCAGACACTCCAGCAGCTCACAAGCAAGCAGGCTTGGGAAGGACCTGGCTGCACACACACATGGATGCTTGACCAGGCACGGCCTCAGCCCAGGGCCAACTTCAGGGAAAAGCAAAGGGGAAACTGAGGCATGGCATGAGACACTGAGGCTGCAGCCAGCACAGGGCAGGGAGAGGAGTTTGAGTAGAGTAACCCACCCCCCAGCACCCCTCCAGCTCAGCATCTGCTCCATTGCAGTGGCAGCAGTCACTTGCTTGGTTTGGTTGCTTGGAGACTCATCTTCCTCCAGATCTCCTTCGTACTCCTCCTTCCCTCGCTCACAGTCATCTCCTCCTGCAGCTCCCCCTGACTGAAGGACATGCTTTGGCAGAGCCAGCTAATCCCCCTTTGCATTTTCACACCCAAAAAGCAGGCACATTTATCCCCAAAACCAGAAAGCAGGGCTCAGGGCCAAGACCTTCTGCAGGTCTCTTGGCATACTGGGGTACCCCAAGCCTCACTCCCCAGAGCAGCTGAGGCAGGACAGGCAGCAGGGGGATCCCGGGGAGCCCAAGGGCTTTGCTCCTTCCTGAAAGCAAGGCTGGCCATCTCCTGCCATATGAGACACTTGTCCTAAAAGTTTTGCCCCTCCTGAAACAACGAACCTCCCAAGGACAGAGGTGTGCGGAAGGATGCTGCAGGCACACAGTGATTCAGGGCAAAGGAAAAGCCACACATGAGCCACTTGGCATCTTCATTAAGTCTTTTCAAGTGAGAACAGTTTTTCCCCCAGTGTTCTTCCATAAGATTTCCGTTTCTCTTTCATCCCAAACTGCCTTGAAGCTCAGCATCTACCTCGACTCTTGCTTTCATGCCTCTGATCCCTCATGAATAACTCCCTGCCTCTCCTGGCTACTTCGAGCAAAACTACCGGTTGGTTCTGCAGGCACTAAGGAGAAAGGAGACGATTGGCTATCTCCGAGCAGGAGACCTCCCCATAAAGTGACCAGCACCTTTATGTTTGCTTAGGGTTGGGGTTTTTTTACATATATAAACCAAATACCTGACCCTGTAGAGAAGCTGTTCAAACATGCCTGCTGCAGATGGTTTCCCTGAAGCAAATACCTCTCTGAGTCTCAGGCAGCAGGAAGGTAAAACCAAAGTGAAAAAAAAAGTGAAAATGGCTTTGGGACTGAAAAGGAGAAGTGTGAGTATGGATGTGGGATACAGCCATAGTCTTGGAGCCTCCAATAAACTGCTGTTTCCTTCCATGAGGGCTCAGATCCAGATCCCAGGAATAAGGCAGAGGGGCGATGTTCCTCCTGGTCCCTCCTGCCTTGCTGTCCCCCCCAGTAACCAGCCCAGTGCAGGGCACCTCTACAGCACCAGGAGTGGGCAGAGTGCTGCCCACAGACCTCAGCTCCTCAGGGAGCAGAGGACAGCAACCCAGAGCATCCTCCCTCCAAAGAATTCCTGTTCCCAGGACAAGCCCTGTCTGGACTGAGGATCTGCCCACAAGCAATAGCCTGACAGGACGATGCAAGGTGGGTGAGTGGGGTTGAGGTCAACAGGAAAGAATTTGCTTTGGTGGCACCATCTGGCACAAGCCAAATCCACCAAGCTTTCTGGACGATGCAAGCTGCAGGGTCACATCTGGAGCACCAAAGCACCCAAAAGCACTCTCGCCAGCCCTGTGCTGACACTTCTCCATCCTCCATCCTGCCAGTGGGACCAGGGCCAGCCTGCTAGCTGCAGGGACCCTTCCCCAGGCCTCTCTACAGGGACACAACCCCAGAATCACATACAAGCCACAAGAACTGCCGCACGTAGGCTGGGAAAGGAGAGGGAAGGAGGAACCTTCTTGCAACAAGGCAAACAACAATCTCTAATAAATGAGTAACAGTCCTGAGAGCTGCCTGCACACTGCCAGGCGTCCTTGCCTTATCACCCCGAAACAAACAAGCCCTGAACTTTGCCTGCTGCCCAGATCCGGATGTGACGGGGATTGAAGCCAGGAGCACAGCCGGGCAGGGATGGTGCTTATTGCAGAGCAAGCGCCACTCTGCGAGCCAGCCCCAGCTAACATTTAACCAGTGTGAGCACCAAGCCAGCAAAGGAGAGCAAAAATAAAAATAAATTAAGCTTTGGGGTTGTGCAGGGTTCCCAACATGGTAGGGGCACTGGGGAGCAGCCTCCCCTGCTACCAGGGCTGAGTTCCTCTGCTTTTTCCAGGGAAGCAACTACACTCATTTCTAAAGGCTCCTTTGCCTTAGATCAGATGTAACTTTGTCCTAAAGGACATTTAATCACTTAGCTGTAAGAGCCAGTTAATATTTTACTTGAAGGGAAGGGCTGCTCTGAGCTTCTCTATTTATTTTTTATTTTTCATAACTAGGGTGGGAATAAATGAGCAAGAAGGAACTGAAACCATCCTTGGCCCTTCTCAGATTGTCACCCCAAGCTTAAGACACACCACCCCCCAAACCCATCGTTTCCCCATTGGCAGGGTGCAAGTTCAAAGCTCTGGGTAAAGGTGAGGGCTGGGGGCCAGGCAGAAGGCAGAGGAGGTTTTGGTCCATGTAACTCACCGGTTGAGCCGGAGGCAGCTGGATTGTTAAAGCCTGGCTCTTCGATGTGAAATGGGGAAAAACCAGGAGGGGAAATGCCATAGACAGCTTTCTCTGGGGAAGGGACACAAAAAGGGGAGAGGAAGAGGCTAAAAGCAGCAGCAGTTCCAATGAAATATGGGGTTTAAGAGAATAACTGCCCAGAAAAGCCCATCCCCAGGAGTGAGTTCCCAAGCCCTTTGGCACCTCACCTACTTTCTAGCACAGGGGGGGCTGACACAGGACCCAAAATCCAGCTCCCACTCCAACTGGCAATGCTGAAGAAGGGTGGTAGAGGCAATATTCAGCTGTAGGGCTGATAGCTGCCCCAAGTGTGGGGCAAAGCCAGGAACCAGCCACTCTAATCACAACATGCAATGTCCAGGGGGGGCCAAAGCCCACCTGCCTACCGCTGGCTCCCAGCACTCCTGCGGATGCAGCTGTGGCTCCCAGCCCAGAGCCAAGCAAGCCTGACCCAGGCACTGGCTCCAGGTGATGTGACACATTTGCTGGTCCCCGGGGAACAGCAGGAAAGCAGTGGAGTGGCAGAGGCAGGCAGGCGTGCGTGAGCACGCAGGGGAGCAAGTGAGCCCTGGTCAGGTCTGACTGGGTTTACTGGGTCACAACGGAAGCTGTGTGAGCATGACTGTGCTGGCCTCAGCCTCCCACCAGCAGCCAGCCGGCCCAGCACACCCAAACAAGCTGGCCCAGTTGGCACCTCCTTAAAATCCCCACGACCAGCATCTCTGGAGCCACAAAAGGCTTTTGATCAGTGAATTTCCCAGCGGCAGGTCTCACAAACCTGGATCCGGCCAAAGAAACCAGACAAAGTGCTGCACCCCTCAATGGCCACTGCTCCAGGAGCTTCTGCTGGCCATGGTGGACCCTTCCCCCTGCTCTGTGGTCCTAAAGGCCATGAGGCAGCAAATCATGGGAGCAAGAGCCGGCTGTAAGCTGAAGTACAGGGAAGCTGCACTGTCAATTGGACTCGCAAATATGGTGGGACCTCAGCCTGGGTCTTAGGGGTGTTTCCTTAGGGCACAGCCAAGAACGATGCCAGCTTTTTAATTTAAAGGCAACTAGGGAGAAAAAAAAAAAAAAGGAAAAACTGTGTGGGAGCAGCCCTTCACTGGCTCACTGCCACTATTTGTCCTGGATGGTGGGACAGAGATTTGCAGGGTGGGATTGGATGCTTCCTCATCCTGCCACTCTGTGGGCAGCTTGTGGTTGCTCCACCAAGCTCTACTAAAGCCCAGGCAGGCTCATGCAATGGCTGACAGACCTTCCTCCCCCTCCTCATGGACTGCCCCTCTTGGCATCACACATTCCTACAAGCAAGGGCTGTTGGCTTCCTGGTGGGGCCGTGATTTCTGTCAGGTCTCCCCCAGGTTAGAGGGTTGCAAAACATCCTTAACAAAATCCCCAGCAGAGACAGCACCAGGAGACACCACTTACGCCTTGCTTTTCAGAGCAGCCCAGTGCAGGATTTCCAAACCCCATAAAACCAATTCATCTTCACTCATCGGGGCCAAACCTGGCATGTGACCTCCCCACCCCAGCCCCCCTGGCTCCACCACCACTCACACCTCCAGCTGTATTCCCACTGGCCCAGCACTGTTTTACCCCACCAGAGACCCACATGAGTCGCCCTCAGGTTCAGCCAAACCAGCCTGACCCATTCTGTGTAGGGGGAGAAGGCGCTTGCCCTGGGGGATGAGGCAAGGAGAGCTCCCAGGCGTGGGAACAAGCCAAGGAATCACAGGAAAAGAGCCATCCAGCAAGAGGCAAGCTGCCCCCACCGCGGCTGCGAGCGTTTTGGGCCCCCCTTCCCCAGAGCCAGCAGACTTTGGGTGGGAAATCCTGCAAGATGTGGGAAGAGGAGCCAGGATGGAGGTTGCCAGGCAACTTTAATTCAGCCCTTGATGAACTTCCAGCACTTTGCTTCTGCTGCAGAGCCCAAGCGGCAAATGATAAAACATCAGGTCCACCTCAAGTTTGTGGTGTCCATACATCCATCTGTTCATTACAGGGGCTTGCTCATGGCCCTGTGCCCGTGGTGCCCTGCAAGGCGATGGGACCCCCCCTGGCAGCATCCCCAAAGGCCAGCCTGGGATCAGCAGCCCTTCCCAGCAGAGATTTGCAGGGACAGGATTTGACCCGTGGGACTGGGCTGATGCTGCCACATGGATATTTCTCAACCAGACAGGATTTTTGTCAACAACAGCAGGAAAAAAATGCTAGCTTGCCGAAAGCCCTCTGGGAAGAAGAGATCTGTGTTGTGTTTGGGGGCTGAGGACAGGGAGGGAAGGAGCACAGTGACCTCCCAGGAGCCCCTCACCAAGTTTATTTTAGCTGCTTTCTTTAAACAAAACCACGCTTGACCCTGAGGTGCTTCAGCAGACACGCTTGAGAGCTTTGGTAATTCAAGAAGCAGATGTATACCTCCTTTACCCAAATTTGGGATTTGGTCGCAGTAGAGGGGAAGGAGAGTGGTGACAATGGCTCCTCTCAATGGGCATCCTACCCCACTCCCACCGCAAAGCGCCATGCACAGCACAGCTACCACAGAGCCAGGGGGGCAGGCAGTGGGCACCAGCAGGCTGTGGGAACAGGCTCTGAATTCCCCTGGCACAGCACGGCCCCATCTGCTACCAGCAGAGCCCAGGGCATCCAGCGGAGGAGAGCACCCAGCTTCAATCACACCAACGTCACGGTGGGAAGGAGGCATGTGAAGGAGCAAAGTGATGGATGAGACAGCAAGCAGGGCTGGCTGGGGACATGGGCCGGTTTAAGGGGCACTAGTGCTGGTAGAAGACATACATCTAAACATCCCTGAAAAGACAAGCTGATCTGTCAGCCATAAAACTAATGACAGCCCAATTTCTGACAGATTTGGCCCACTGGCCCCACAGCATCATACCTTTATCTCTGTCCTCCTGCAGCATCCCACCAGTGGATGCCATCTGCTCAGCCATGGTGTCCCACAGCACAGCTGCAGGGATTGGAGCATTTTAGCTTCTCCCCAGCTTCTTGTTTTTACTGTTCTTATAAGAACTTGTTCCTCTCCTCCATCAGGTCAGGTCTGATGCAGAGCAGGAAGTTCAAAGAGCTGCCAGACAGCAACGCAGCTCGCTGCCAAATCCCCGTGAGAGCTCTCCCAGCATTCCCATCCAAACCCACTCAAAAAAACCCCAATCTGAGACAATAAGGAAGGCTGCTCCAGCTTGTGCCAGTCAGACATGCAGACATCATCTGCCTGCAGCCACCTGCCAGGCACAGGGACAGCTCCCCTCCAGCAGTTCCCAGAGTGCCACAAGCAGATTGCAAGAGCATGACACCCGGGACAGCAGGACAGAGCACTCCTCTGCTCCTCGTCTGCATGGAAGACCCACCAAGGCCAGCCATCAGTCAAAACAGCTCCTTGCCTGGCTCCACTGCCCCAAAAGCCTTGCTCAGAGATGTCCCAGGAGGGAAGGATGCAAGGAGGGGAGGCTGAAGGGAAAATCCTTACAGCTTTGTGGCAAGACCAGGAGCCCTGGACAGCCTGGATCTGGCATCCCCAGGCAGGGCAGCAAATCTCCCCTCACTGGAGCAATTCCCTGTATGGTGGAGGCCATTTGGCTCTTGCAAGCCGGTGGTGAAGACACAATCCCTGTGGCTTTTCTCTCCTATCCAGCCCATCACAGCAGCAGCCCTGGGCTGACCCCATAGCCCAGGAACACCTGAGAGCCAATCCAGGAGCTGTGCAGGAACCGGGAAGTGAAACCGGATGATGACAATCACAGTGGCCTGACCCTGACTTCACTCTGCTGCCAGCCATCCCCACATCCAGGCCAAGGGGGAGGCAGAGAGTGGCCATTGAGCCTCGGGGTATGGGATGCTGACCCCCAGGGCCCTCACCTTCTCCATGCCAGGGAAGAGGCATGATCAGCACTAGCAACATCTCCCCACACTGCAACATTTACCATCCTTTCCTGCCTCATTTGCGGCATGCCAGCCTTCACCACTTGCCAGCAGCCCCGCGGCAGCAGGGATGGACAGCTGGACAGACAACCTTCCACATCACAGCAAAGTTTCCCAGAGAGGGGGCATTCACATCCAAGTGTCTCAGTGCTGGATGTCATCTGCAATTCAACCTTCAAAGGCTTTGTGGTTGAAGCATTGTCTCCATAGGAGAAGCAGGAAAATAACTGTAAATTAAATTCCCAGGAACAATTAGAAAGAAAACGAGAAAAAATCCCAACCCTAAATTTCAGATACGCAGATTTCAGGGCTTTTTTGATGCATTTGAATCCCTTTGCTCGTCCCCGTGGCTTCACTGTGTTTCATTTCACTGGGCTTGTACAATGCAAGACAAGGAATTAACTCTGGTGTTTGTTTAGATCTGGTTTGTCTTCCAGTTTCTTCCAAAGCCAGGTTTAAGTTTCAAAGACGTTTCTTTGCAATGCCTGGGGTTCCCACCATTGGTGCAGTGGGGTTTCCCTGCGGGGAAACCGAGGCTCAGAAGTCCCATACAACCTGGGGTCCTCTCAGAAGCAGGGTCAAGAGCTGGAGCACCTCTCAGCTGGCCTGACATGAACCCAGGGCTTTCCACCCCAAGCCTGTCCCTCTCTCTTTTATTTATTCCAAAGATAAACTGTTTTATTTTCAAAGTCCAGCAGAACCAGATGACAGAAGTTGGTTTTACAGCTTCTGGCTTTAACAACCTCTTCTTGTTTTCTTTGCTATCCCTACAACAAAGCTTCAAATTTGGGGGTCAAACTCAGTTTGATATTCCACTTTGCATTCAAAACTGCACAGCACAAGGCTGGAGCACCTGGCCTTCCCCACAGCTGTTTGCATACCACCAGATTTACTCCCCCAAAAGCAGCTGCCCACCTTATTTGCAAGGGCTGGGCTTTGCAACAGGCAAACAAAAGCCCTCCATCAGATAAGGGGAGATAGGGTCATACCTAGGAGGAGCTTTTAAGCAACAAGAAAAGTGTAACCTGAAGCACACCCTGAATCGACAAGCTGCATCCCAGCCCCTCCACTGTTGGGTAACATGGTGCCCAAAACCCTTAACTTCATCTCCAAATGGCAAAGCTTAGGCCCTTGGAAGATGAAGGGGGTGGTTGGAAATGACCTTGTTATGGCAAAGCCCTAGTGCTGGTACATGCCCAGAAGCAGTGGCATGGCATTGGGAAGGGTAGCAGCAATAAGACGTCCCCTCCTGGTATGCCAGTTAAGGAGCTCTCACCTTTAAAGGGAAGTAGGCACCTGCCCAGCACCTGCAGCAACAGCTGGCCACTGCCAAGGGGCTTTCACACAGAGGAACATAAAAAACACTCCCCAAGAGGTAGTGAGTCCCCTGTGACTGGCTCCCCCCCACCAAACCACCCATCGCGTGAGCCACTTCCCAACAAGTTCCATCAAGATGCCAAATGGAGCCGGCGGGCAAGCGCAGGGAGGGAAATTCCCCGCATGCGGCCAGGCGAGGCTGGCACGGTGTCTCCACCGCACCCACCGCTGCCCTCCTGCACCGGGTGCTGGCAGGGCCCCCACTCGCCAGTTCTGTAGAGTGCACCTGGATGCTTTTCCCCAGCACTCGACCTGCCAGATTTGCTGAATAAACCTCCCAGCTCCGGCAAACCCGCTGCATTCCTGGCGGTGAACGTGGTGAAAGGTTCAAATGGATGTTGGAAAAGGCAGGGGGAAGAACAAGCCTACGACACAAAGCCCTCATCTGCAGGAACCGAAAGGGCTGTTGGGGTTTGGTTTTTTGTTTTTTTCCCTCAGGTTGCAACACAAAAACAAAGTCAAGATCAGGATCTTGATGTGCTGAAGGGGCAGCTCCCTGCCTCCTTTGGCAGATACAGCCTGGCCAAATCAAGATGAAACACAGACTCGTGTGGGACACGTGCAGCATCACCATGGTCATCCTGCCTGGATCTGGGGTTCAGGTGGGGGGTGCCAGCAGAGGTAGCAAAGCAGCCGGAGCCCACAGGGGTAGGCCAATTAGCACAAAAAAAATGCCATCGTTATTAATAATTTCCCTGCCTCTGGGGGAATCTGCACTCCTCATCCATTTTGGGCAGTCTCTCTATCTTTGGAGATTATTTTTCTTGGCATTTGAGGAGCCCTTTCATGGTTCCCCCTCATACTTCATGCTCTTGGTTTTAAAGGCCAGGCACAAGCCATTGGGTCACCTGGGTACTGATCGGGAGGGCAAAGAGAGCCCCAAATCCCAATGCTGCAGGTCTCTTCTACCCTTGGATCACCAGGGAGATGTAGCTCCACCCCAGTGCAAACAAACCCCCCCAGCATAAGCCAGTCCCCTCCAGCCAGGGGCATCTGCAGCCCACACAGCAATGTATCCCAAGATGAATCCCAAGGAGCCAGGGGTCAGAAAAGACACATCCCACAGCCCTCCACCTCCTAAGGAGAAGTGGGGGGGAGTCAGGGATTGCACCACACCACCTGCATCAGCTTAGTATCTCATCTCAGCCTTCTGAAACATCAGCTGCCCCCAGGTAACACTCAGCCTCCCCAGCAGTCCCCATTCCCCCTACCCCCAGGCTCTGGTGCCCTGTCTGGCTCCAGTTCCCACCATTATCTTCCCTCACACCCTCAGCATGTCTCCCTGTCATTCCTGCCCAGGTTCCCCCAGTCCCACCTCAAGCCACAACCCAAACCTGTCCCCAAAGAAAGCTACTCGAGCTGTCGCCAGATCTGTATATCCCCACCTCACCTCCCGTTTGTCACCCCCCAATCTTCACCTGCATCAGAACTCCCCTGATACCCTCTCCATCCTACCCCCCCCAGCTCTGCCTGCCTGCTTCCCCCAAGGCATCATTCCCTTGACTTCAACCCCACCAGGTGCGACTCCTGCTCCTCCTTCTCTGGACCCTGCCTGTGCACCCATCACCCCCAGCCTTGCCTGTGTACCCAGAACCCACACCCAACAACAGAGATCCTGCCTGTGGCCTCAGCACCCAGATCCAGCACCCCAAATGCCACCTGCAGACCCCAGCCTAGCACACCAGGCCCTATCATGGGACTCAACACAGATCCAGCACCCAGATCAGGACTCAGCACTCCAAAACCACCTCCCCCAACCCTGCCTGTGGATTCAGAACTCAGATGCAGCACCCCCAACCCTGCCCTGCAGACTCAGCACCCAGTCCCAGCACCCAGGCCCTGCCTTGTTCTTGCAGCACCCGCACCCTAGGCCCTGCCTATGCATGCAGCACCCGCACCCAGCACCCCACATCCTGCCTGTGGACTCAGCATCCGGATCCATCCCAAACCCTGTGCCTGCAGACCCAGACCCTGACCTAGTACCCCAGGCCCTAACGTGGGATTCAATAAACAGATCCAGCACTCCAGATCCTACCTATGGACTTCACACCGAGACACAGCACCTCAAAGCCACCATCCCTGTCCCTGCCTGCAGATTCAGCAGGCAGACCCAGCACCCCCGACATTGCCCTGCAGACTCAGCACTCAGGCACCCAGCCCCAGCAACCACATACAGCTTTCCGTATTCTGCCAGTGAACATCGTGCCCAGACCCAGCCCTCCCGTCACTGCCTGCAGACCCGGACCCAGCACCTGGACCCAACCCTCCCGGCCCAGCCCGCGGACCCTGACCCAGAACCCCGACCCAGGCCCCAGAACGCGGCCAGCGACTGTCCCCACTCGCGTCTCCTCGGCACTTGCCTGGTGCGGTGCTGCTCGGCTCGGTGGCGCAGCAGTTGCCGGCGGTGCGGTACGGCACGGCGGGGCACGGCTCGGCTCGGCTCGGCTCGGCACGGCGCAGCCCGGCTGTGCGCGGCGCCGCCACGCCGTATCGAGCCGCACCGCCCGCGCTGTACCGCCCCCTGCCGGCGGCGCCGCGGAGGCTCCGGGAGACCGCGGCGCACAACGCGGAACACAACGGCGGAGCCCCGCGGTTGCCCGCATGAGCTCGCGA
Source organism: Megaceryle maxima (assembly GCA_024605025.1). Lineage (NCBI taxonomy): Eukaryota > Metazoa > Chordata > Aves > Coraciiformes > Cerylidae > Megaceryle > Megaceryle maxima. Next base: position 27,055 of record JANHGN010008270.1, read on the forward strand.
AGGAGGAGGGCAGGAGCAGCGGCGGGCCGGGGCTGCGCTACCCCTACCTGCACAGGCAGCGCTGAACCCCCTCAGGCCTGCGCCGGCTCTCCTAAGCCGGTGCGGGGAGGGAGGTCGCAGCGCCACCATCATCAACCCCCCCCAGCCCGGGGGCTGTCAGCGCTCGGCATGTAGGGCGGGCTCGGGGGGGGCTTCGCTCAGCACGGGCAGTTTGGGTTATACAGCCCCAAAAGGTCTCTGGCAGAGGAGCCTGTGTTCTCTGTAAGGCAAGGGAGGCAAGCGGCTCCTTGAGTGTAACAAAAAGTGTTGCCAAATGCAGATAAGCATCTTCCCGCTGTGCTAACGCAGCACATGCAGTGTCACCATGCCACAGCCACAGCGCCCACCGAGGCTCCTTGCTCCCCAAACCCACTCCAGCCTCTTGCAGCCTGCATTGCACACCTGACTGAAGTACTGTGCCCCATCTTCTCTCCCTCCTACTAGCACATGCCTCCCTATATCTGTGCTGGAAGCTTGTTTGGAAACATGTGCAGGTAATGATTTCTCTAGGGCCCTGTGTGGAGACTTTTTTTTGTCCTGGGTGGCTTCTGTGGCTCCTCCCCACAGGCAGGAGCTGCCAGCTTCAGGCCTGTGTTTGCTTTCCTTTCGCAAGCTTTCAATGCCTGGCCAACTCTCCCTCCTTGCCCGTCAGGGCAGCGGGCCTCCTGAAAGCAGTGTGCAATCAGCAGGTTGGATCTAGGGCAACTGGAAATCATCTGGAGCAGTAGGTGGGGAGACTCTGTACCTGCGCACGCCACATTGCAGCTCCTGAAGCTGATGGGGTGGCCAGGTACTGCCAGCCCATGGTTACAAAGACCTGTGGTGCCCAATCCCATCACCCTGGAGTGCTGGCTCACCCCCTCCACTCCATACCAACTTCCACAAAGGGTGAGGCCTCCAGGAAGGGCACAAGGGCTACCCTGACCTCACACCCTGCAGACCTCAAGCTGGACCCATGCCAGGGTTTGGCATTGATTCGGTTGTGCTGAAGTTGCTGAGCATTGTCTGGGAATGAGTGTCAGACCTGGCTGAGCTTTCACCACCTGGACCTTTTAGGGTTGGTAGGGTGCCCCCACGGGCAGCCTAGTTAGAGATGTCCCTGCTCATTTCAAGGGGGGTGGACTAGATGACCCTTAAAGGTCCAATCCAAAACATTCTATGATTCTAAAAACACTGTGGGTGGGAGGGGGACCAGCAGAGGATTGAATCTCTCCAGTCCCCATGCACTGATCAGTCTTGGCCAAAGAGGGACCCACTGGGGCACTGCTGTGGACAGGGTGGCTCCTATCACCCTCACGCATGCTTACCAAGCAGCAACCACCCCACCCCCCCCAGCCAGCACAAGATGCCAAGACCCCTTCCCCATCCCCACTCCTGGGGATCCCAGGAGAGCAGAGTGGAGATGCTACCTTCCTCCCCCAATGCTCCTGCTCCTTCCACCCTCACCTCCTGTACCAGAGGCTAATTACCATTTTCTCCTGTCCTCAGGCAAAACCCCAGCGTCTCCTCCACACCTTGCCTTGCCTCTCCCCTCACCCTGCGGAAGTGGTATGCCCATGCACGGGGAGCCAGGCTCACCCGCAGACCTGCCCAGCTGGACTTGGAGCACTGCACAGGCAGTAGGAGGACGGGCTGAGGCAGCAGGCACTGCCTGTGAGGTGGGGATGCTTTTGCCCAGCCTGTCTTACCCAGGGATGGAGAGTTTAGGTGCTGTGGGGGCCACTGGCCCCACATCTGCTCTGAACCCCATGCCCCACCTTAGCAGAGGCACGGTGGGGGGATGTGGTGCCAGTTAGAGGGAGAACTAGTACCTGAGCCCTGGGGAAAGGGGCGCCAGGGTTAAGAAAGAGCTGCCCAAGGCTCCAACCCTCTTCAGGGTGCTGCATCCCACCACAATACTCCCTGTCGGTGCAGGCAGGCACCCTCACACGTGGCTGCAAGCTGAACCCAGCGCAAATTGGAGCTTCGTTAGCTGCTGGCCTCACAGTGGGGTAATTAGTGCATGAGCAAAGAGCAAGCAGAGCCTCGGCACTGCATATTTACAGGCCCAAGCTTGCGAGGCTTTAATTAATTAACACGAGTCATTGGCAGCTGGAAACAGATCTATTTTCAGAGCCATTGCATGCTCTGCTGCCCCCATGAGATTAACTGAAGGAATTCAGGGCCCCGCGAGGTTGAAGGCCAGAGCCTTGCTCGTATTTCCATTGCTTTCCCAAGAGCCAGAGCCGGACACGGGTGGCAGTAGGGTTGGAGAGCTGCCCCTCTCTGGTCCCTTCATCCCTCTGCTTGGCAGAGTGGGGCTGCTGAGCAGGGAGGTCTTGCTTGTGCTCCAGCTTCAGCCCAGACACAGAAAGCCACTGTAAGGTGAATTTCCCATTTGAACAGACCTGCAGCCCCTGTCCCAGCCCAGGGCACAGAGCAGGGGCCCCTTTGGGTCATGCTACAGCACCTTGTGAAACCACCCTCCCCACAGACATGCAAGATTTTACCCCTAATGCTCTCTCCTCATTAATCCAAGCAGGCTTTAGGAAAAGGAGATGTTTTAGTGCTCTGATCCCCAGAATCTGATTACTGTTTAGTTTCTTGTTGTGACTTAAAATGTGTCCCATGGACAGAGGAGAGGACAAGGCAGAGCAGGCTTGTCCCACATCACAGGCCTGACCACATCAGTGTCAGCTGCCCTTTGCCTGTGCCAGCGACTGCCCTTCATAGCACAGCCCCACTACTCTGTCACACAGCAAAGCCAGGCAGATGCCCACCATGCCCATGCTCAGCTGGCTTGTTTGCATTCACCCATCTCTGCCAGGTAACCCTACCCATAGCAGAAGGTAGAAATGCCCACAGCCAGCCCTTTTTGCCCCTCCAACACCCAAGGAGCCAGGGTGAAGCAGCAGCAGCTCTCATGTTTCACTTGGCACTGCACCCCTATCCCAGCCAGCATCCCAGATGATGGGAGGAATTACAACAGGGCCACAGCACTGTGAAATATTGATGGGATTAGTGCGGATCAGCTCTCCCAGCACACATGCTGCGCTCGCTCAGAGGCCAGCGACCTGCATGCAGTCAGGTTGCAGCTCAGCACCTGGGGCATCAGCACAGCCAGGTGCTCCCTGCTGAACCCCCAGCTAGTGGCATTTCTCCAGCCACCCACCAGCCTTCCTGGAGGGGCAAGGGGCACCCTGTCACAGCACAACAAACTATGCATTAAGTTGCTTAATGAGCAACACTACTGTGCCTCAAGCTCTGCTGGGCATGAAGCGTTGTCTCGTTTGTCTGTAGCTCAGCTCTCATTGCCACTTGGGCCCCAAAGGACTCCCACGCTGCCTGCAACCCCAAAACATGACAGCCCCTAGGCTTCAGCCCCTCCAGCCTTCTTGCCCCTCTCAAGTTTATCCTGCACAACCAGGACCACAGGGGGTGCCCCATGCTTGGGCATGTCCTGGGTGACTGGTGGGAGACCCCCACCCTCCCTGCTGCTGTGTTACCCTGCTCCCATTGATGGGAACCAGGTTTGGCCAGGAAGAGGGTTTCATTATGGATCAGAGCAGCATAAATACAAACAACTTAGAAGAACTGAATAACAGCCAGCATTAAATTGGAAATGCACTGTCAGGGGTGCACACCATGGAATCAGTGAGTTGTGAAGTCCCCAGTTACAGGTTTGCAGTGCTGATGGGGTGTTAATGCCTATCAAATTTATAGGGCTGATCAGGATCTGCAGCCTTTAGTAGGAAACTACTTCCTGGGGCAGGTCTGGCTCCCCCCCCAGCAGTGCCTGCAGCCTGCCTCATCCTGAGCAAGAAAAGCAATATAAAGCCCCAGTGTCTGGGATTTGCTTTGCCAGGCACTGAAGTTCAAGGGGCAGCAGGCAGCTGACCATTTCAAGCTGCTATCTAGGCTGGTTTGAAAGCCGGTGGGGAGTTACAAAATCACAGCACTCTAGCAGCTGGGGATTTATGAAACCCGCAAGACAGTTATGAAACTCATGCTAAGGCTATGCCAGCCTGCACAGCATCAAAAGGTGTGTTAGAACATCAAAACCACCAGTGGAAAACTGGGTACCTTTCCCGCTCAACATGAGAAAGCAACAATGAGCAAACCAGCCTTTCCTCAGGCCCCTCCACCTCTCAACTATGCTGTGAGACTGGCATCACTGTTTTGCCTGCCTCCATGGAAAAAAGCCCAGTGGGAAGGACAGCAGCCCCATACCACAGGGGCAGTCTCACTGCTCTAACACCCATCATCTCAGAGGTCTCCTCTGCCCACCCCAGGACCAGCCTGCTGAGGCTCAGGGCTGGTAGTGTTGCACGAAGCAGAAGAGTGGACAAGACCCACCAGCAATGCCTGGAGCCTGGCAGTGGCATATGGGGCTTCCCAGCAACTGAGTGCATGTTTGCCAGGCTTGGCTTTGTTCTTTGAGAGCATCATGGTCTCGTCAAGCCGAGCGTGATGGTTCTCAGATTAGCCTCGGGAAAAAAAATATTCCAGCGGGCACAGAGCATGAAAAGCTCAGGAGCCACTTCCCTCCGAGTCATTGAGCAAACTTTCCAACGCACTGTTTCTTTGGGCTGAGAGCCAGCAAGGAAAATTACAATTGCGGAAGAATTTGCCTGAGAAAGTTATAGTGAGCTGGAAAAAAGCAGGGGCAGGCCAGAAGGCAGCTGAAGAGCCCAGCCCCTCCAGCCCAGGGCTCAGTTCGAGGTAGCGATGGGACATTTCACTCCAGCTCAGTACAGCGGCAGAATTGCTGCCCTGACTTCCCGCAATATCAGATGCTGGATTTCTTCCCTGTAAGTGTTTGGCAGTGGAAATTGGGATGTTTTGCCCAAGGCCATTTGTTGATAAGGCTGCCAGGTGCTGGCAGCTCCAGCCACAGAGCCGAGCACAGTGCCAGGGCAGATTTTCTCAGGGGAGAAGCAGCTGAGTCACAGCAGCCTCCAATCTGTTCCCACAAGCCCGGCTGCAGGAGATGTGCAGGAGTTCACAGAGGACAGGCGCTCACATGGGGAGCTGGTGGAGTTTGATTTGCTTGTCTGCAAACCCCTCTGAGCCGGTAGAAAGTACCTCCCTGGCTCGGGATCTGTCGGCAGTGCATCTGCTGGGAGGGTCTGGCGAGACTGGGAGAGGGCAGGCTCCTGACCTGCCTTTCAACCAGGCAGGGCTGCTTCAGGATGCTCCTGCAGCCCAGGGGGCAAACACCAGCAGCCACTGGGAATCATGTGGGAGAGGTGAGAGTGGCATTTTGGGGTGCAATGGGAGTCTTGTCCCAGCTCTGGGGCAGGAGCAGGACCAAGGTGGGGGAGGGGGCAGAGCCACAGGTCTAGCCCCAGGAGAAGTGTCTGGCTCAGATGGACACCAGCAACCCCTTTGCCTATCACCCCAGCTGCTCCCAGCAAAAAAGCAGGCAGGCTCCTCAGGGAGCATGGGGTTCTCTCTCTCTGCAGCTGGGGCACAGCCCCCCATGTTTTCCCCTCCATGGCAGATCAGGTGTCTGTCACACACTACCAAGAGCAGCAACACATGTCCCTGGGGTTGCACAGGGGCTGGGACAACACAGATAGCTTTTAAGAGTTGCCCTTTTGGGTGACCTAAACTGCATCACCCAGAGCTAAAACCAGGAGGATGTAATGGTGCCCACCATCCACCCTCTGGGCTGAGCCACCAGGCAGAATCATGGGGATAGCTTCACTTTCTGGCCATCTGAGCCTCTGTGCCCCAGCAACCTCTACCCAGCCCTGCCTGCTCTAGATTAAAGCTTGTCTGCCCCATGGGCAGCCTGCCTCTCTTTCTCAGGCACTGAGCCCCAAACCTGACATTGCCACCAACAAAGAAGAAACAACCCGAGCAGTGCAGTAAATAACCCCCCATGCACAGGCAGAGCTCTGGCAAGCAGAGCCGGGTGCATTCATCACTCTCACGGTTTTTCTGCAGCTCTGACACTTTGATAGGGGCGAGGGGGTGGGGGAAAGAGAGGAGCTTCCAAAATTTATGAGCTTGGATATAAAAATATATCTCCTAGAAGCACTGCAAAGCCCAGAGATGGTGAAGGCGAGTGGCTTAAAAGCTGCCTTGGGAATGAATGCAAAAGCTCTGCCTACTTCAGAAAGAGGGATTTGGGAGACCTGCATGGTTGATGTTGCAAACCTTGTCCCCAGTGGGATCATTTTGCAAGTCACAGCTCTCCATGCTATGCATTACAAGTGGAATGAAAGGTAGGGGTAGCAAATGACAGGTTAAAATCCCTCCAGTCCTACGGTAACATCCACCTTAGTGCAGCTAGGATCTGGACTGTCACCTTCAATCTCCCAGAGTTTCTCCTCTACATCCCTGACCTCCTGCTGTTCCACGCATAGCCAGCTTCCCAGCCCTGTTTGGAAACAGATCCCCATATGCAAAGAGAAGAGCTTGTGACTGTAAATTTAACTGAAAACATCTCTACCGCAGGGAATCTCATATCAAATAATAAAGCCAAATGAACGTCAGGAAGAACAGAGTCCTTGGTCTTTACAGATGGACCATCTCCTAGCAGGGTGCCGCAGAACAAACAGCTGAAAAATGTTACCCGGTCATTAAAAACATCTAAAAGTAATTTAGCCTGAGTGACAATGATGCTCAAAGCAAGTTATTTGTCTGCTGAGATAAAATGAGCTATTTCAAGCTTTCCTTTTGTTGTAGTTGTCTTTTAAAGATAGAAAAGGACTGAAAAACGCTGAGCTGACAGCCTTGCCAGCAGAGCTTGGGCGCTGCAGCAGCAGCACAGCACGGGGAGCATCACTGCAAGCCCTGATCCCCTCTGCCATCACGCTCCCACCTCCCCTGGAAGAATGCTCAGAATGGACTGGGAATATGGTCCCTGGGGCCACTGCTGCATATCTGCTGAGATACAGTGCTATTTAGGATGGTGGTTTTGCCATGGAAACGTCTCCCTCCTAACAACTGATCATGAGCACATGTCCCAAAAGCAGCAGGGCATTTGTTAACATGGTAATTTTTGCTTCCTCGTGCAGAGGCTAGAGTCTTACCTTTCCCACGCTTTTCCTTTTTGTTTATTTTTTTTATTAAGAAAAACAAACCAAAAAACCCCCAAAAAACCAACACAAAAACCAAAACCACCACCAAAAACAAACACAAAAAGACCCAACAACAACAACAACCAACCAAACCAACCCAATAAAAACCAAACCAACCAACCAAAAAAAAACCCGAACTAACCAAACTTCTGGGCTAGCCCATCAAAAGCATGGCATGAGCCCAAGGTTCCTCTAAAATCTCCTCATAAGCAGATTTTTGGTGGGCTCTTTAGATATGCAGAGCATTTCAAATGCCCAGTGTTAAATATTTCAGGTGAAACATAACTCCTCTAAGTGTTACAGCTCTTCTAAGCCAACCTGTGTCTGAAGCTCCAAGTAAGAGAAATTTCCCTGCAGCCTTCGGGAATCAATTTGCTTCTTGCTGGTACCTTCTCCCTGTACTGTTCAACTGAGCTAATGTATTCCAAATCTTGATTATTTTTTTCTTCCCCCTACGTAATCAGATTTTGGGAAGCTGCAGAGAGATGCCTTACAAGCAGTTTTTGTCCTCAGGTGTTTTCCAAGCAGGCTGCATCCATCACATCCTGGTGCTTTAGCACATCTCTGTACAAAGGGTATGTTCACGAGTCAGGTGAATTCCTTTGATTCATGTTCCTGCATATCCATATAGCTAATTTACCTTTATTAAAAGAATAATAATAAAAATTAAAAAAAAAAAAAGAAGAGGGAGCTATTAAGGACAGTGTCAAGGCCAGCAGAGCGAGTGCTGGAGGGCTGGGTTAATGAGCTGTGTGGGTGCTGCTGTCCAAGCACCCAGGCTGGCTGGAGCCAGGAGCTGCTGTCCCAGCAGGGCTGACTCAGTCCTTCATCAGGCAGTAACAGGCTGCAGCATCCTAAACCCCCTTTTCGGGTAGTACCTCTCCTCCAGGGTCCATGGTTAACCCCACTCTCTCCAGCCTCCTCTTCCTGCATTTTCCTGGGGAGGTTCCTGTGTGCATTGGGCTTGGGCCAAACCCCCTACCCACCTCCAGCTGCATCCCTGCGCTCTGGGGAGGTGGTGAAACAGGAATGAGGATAAATCAGTCTGTCCTCACGTTTGCACATGACGGCTGCCCCTTTCAACTCCCAAGGCTGGACAAGCACACTGCCTCCCCCTCTGCCTGTGCCGGCAATGTCACCGAGCTGCTCCCTTGCTTCCAAGGCAAGGAAGCAGGGATTTGTAAGACACCCATCACAATCATTTATTCCTGTCATTTCTGACCCTCAGGGTAAGAACGTCAGAGCGCTGCTGGCACAAAACAACAAACTTTGTAGGTCATATCAGTGTGTAAAGTACCATTAGGAACCACAGCACAAAGCATGAATAGCACTCTCTCTATTCCACTGCATAGCTCAACACCCTTTAAATAAATGAAAATGGTTATTTATGGATGGGGTTTGTGAGACGCCTGCTCAGGAGCACAGGGCTAAAATGGAGCTGGAACAGTAAGTTTGCCCTCTCCCCTATAATGCAAGTCAGAGCAACCACAGCACTATCTAATAAGCTCAGTAATAGTCCAGCTGAATCCAGGCAAGAGAAGAGCAGGGAGACCACTGTAAATCTTCCTCGCACAGGATTTATGCTCTATCTATTCAACCAGAGCTGCAAAACACGTGCCCTTCCCATGCCACCCTCCTCTCTGCCAAGGACCATAGGTCAAGAAAAACTTAAAGGAGTCCAAAGCCTGGAAAGGGACCTTTGAGAATGGATAGTATCATTTCTGGAAAGCTTCGAACAGTCCATCTTGACAGCTTTCCTTAAATCCTTTCAGCAAATAACGACCTCGATTGCCAAAACTGATTTGATAATACAAAGGCAGGGAGAGATGTGCAGTGAGTCATCATCTCCCAAGCACATTGAACTCCCTTTTGACTTTGCAGTGACAGAAGCCACCCTGCTCCCAGCTGGAGCAGGGTGAGGTTGCCCCCAAGAGGCAGATCTAACACAGCAACTAGAGAGGGAAAATGCTGAATTCTGTTCTGAAGGTACCACATAGAAAGGATTAAAAAATAATAAAAAATTTTAAAAAAAATCTCATCTGCCCTTATTTGTACTTCTTCCTATCTGAAAAAAAAAATCGATGGATGGGGTGGGATGGAGGGGAGAGTAAGGAGGTCAAGTCTGGCATGTGGTTTGTTGGATGTTACTGAGTTCTGCTGGAGATCCTGAGACACACAACTTGTTTTCCTAGTGTCCCTTGTAGTGTCACTAGAAAGATCAAAAATGTCACTGGGTTTTCTTCAGCCACGTGACACATTTGATCCCATACATGTCACTAGGCTCCTTCAGAGCAAGGGCTGGCAGCACCTTCAACAGCAACTTCTGTCTCAGGAGCAGGAGAAGAGAGACAACTGTGGACATGACAATTTGGGAACTGTGAGATGACACAACATAAAATCCCTTCACCATTCATGTAAAGCATACAGGCAGCCCACCATGCTAGACCAAAATCTTAGCCCCTTGCAGAGGGTACAGGAGCAGGATGGAGGCCTGGGGTACCCCCAGCACATGCTCCACCCTCCAGGGCTCAGCACCCTGAAGCTTTCTCAGCCAGGGATGGACTCTTTGATTTCATAGACCCTGATGGATTTTTCTGCTGCAAAGCCCTCTTTGAACCTCAAAGCTTTTAGCATCCACAACATCCTGAGGCAAGCCCAGCTGCTGTCTGCTTTTGTTTGCTTTGAGCCTTCCTGCTAAAAAAAGAACTAGGGAGTCTGAAGCCGAATTACAGAGCACCATTGAATAACTTCTCTCTATTTACCCTTTTTTAGGCCATTTGGTTGTCATGCTCTCCATCTTACTTTGCAACATTAGAACAATTTCTGAGCTGGTGAGATGCGGCTGACTTAGGGCCACTGCAATTTATTATTGTCCTATACACAGACAGATTCCCTCACAAAGGGCTAAACCTGTGATATAACCCAGAATGTAACCATTCCTGGAGCTGCTTTTCAAGAGAATATGGTTTAAAGACCCCAGCTGAGAGGTGTCCAGGGTACTCACTGCTCCTGTGCCAGGCTCCTTGTGGGTCCCCCTGCCACACTCAGCCGGAGAACATCCTGCATCCCCAGCACCAAGACCTTGCTGCAGCACCCCAGCTTACTGTTAGCTCCAAACTGGAAGCGTCATCTCCAAAATGAGTGTCACGCTGGCTCCTGACAGACTCTTAATTACGAGGAAGGCTGACACAGTTTCTCAGCAAACGGCATTTGTGTACTGCAGGGAAAAACAGAATGAGGGCAAGAGGAAAAATGGGCTAATAAGAGAAAATCAACTGGAGGGAAAAACACATTGTGCTGCACAAAACTTACCATAACAATGCTGGAACCCAAAATACTAAAAAAAAAAAAAAAAAAAAAAAAAAAAAAAAGTACATAGAGGAGGAAAGCAGCACTCCACAAACGTGAAGGAGAGGTGGTATGCAGCATGGCACCTCAGCATCCTCATCTGCCAGGCCTCTCCCCCCCAGCCCGAGTTAGGCATAGGGGACAGGTTCAGTTTCCAGCATACAGATCAATGTGTCCAACAGGCTGAATGATGCTGTCTGAAGAGCCCACAGCTACCCTGTGTGATTTATGCTGCCTTTATAAGAGCCCGCAGTGTGAATAAAGCATGAAACTTAATGCCCAGCTCTCCTCTCCCCACCTCCGAGCCTGGCAGCTTCAAGCTATTATTTTTACTCCAGCTGCAGCATGGTGGTCAGCCCGCAGGAGAAAGGGACCCCCTGGTCCTGCCTGAGCTCCAAGAGACAGGACTTTCATCTCCAAGTAGGCTTTGAGAGAAAAGAGCCTGAGACCCAGAGGCAAAGCCATGAAGCCTGCACATCGAGCCCCAGCTCACGGCACTCACTGCTCCAGCAAAGGACACACCAGGTAGCACAAAAGCAGCAAAAAATGTATTTACCCTTTTTCTGCTTTTCTCTGAGAGGAAAGGAGCGTTGCTCACCCGGCTTCAGGCAGTTGCAGCAGTGAATGCAAACCCAAAGGGAAGCACTAGGAGAAGGGTGTGTGAAAATGGCCCCATATCCTGTGGCCAGGAGCCCTTCCCTACACACCATACGAGCCAAACCTGCCTTGAAAAGCTTTAGGTCTCCCCCCAGGCTGATGGCAAAGACGCCTTGATGACAATGAAAGGAACAATTCCAGTCATAGGGGAGTTTCCATCCCCTCCCCTATGACCTCCCTATAGGGAACTGCGAGGCAGCAGGGAAGCTGAAAGAGGTGAAACATTCACAGCAGCTCATCACAGAGACAGGAGAGGCATTCAAAAAAAGTACAACATATCTGAATACCACTTAAACGTCACCTGAAATTACAGTTTAACCAGCAGCCTGCAAGTATAGGGACCAGCTTTCAGCATCCAGACCAAAATATCCAGATGGGAAGACGTAAATGTTTTTCTTCTCTCACCACCCAGCCCTACATTTGATACCAGATAAAATACACCCTATCAAATTCCTTACTGTAAAGGCGAGGAAGTGCTGGCTGAAAAAAGCAGCAGGCAGGCAAAACTAAATGCACCTCTGCAAGCGAAAAGCCCTTTGAGGAATTTACTTTCTCTCGGATCCTCCCCATCAGCAGCCCACGGCTGTTCCCCAGCACTGAAAGGCCTTTTCAACACTAGATAAGAAGGGGCCCCACCAGTAAAGCTGGGAAAACATCCACAAGGCAAAGCATCAAGGTATTTCACAGCCCGGGGGGAAGATGGGAAAACGGCAATTTGAATGTCATTAAGAGCATTCTGATAACTTAAACCAGGAGGAATGAGCTAAATCCCCTAATGACTGTCTGGCCTCTCTGGGCAGCTCCTTTGGAGCTACGAGCAGGGAACCTACAGTAGCTGCCTTGGCTCATATTCATCAAGCCCCTTCCCTGCCCCACACCAGCCAGTCCTGAGAGCCTTTTCTCTTTTTCAGGATGCAAAAACAAGCACCAGTATGTTACTGCTGACAGCTGCCCCTCTGGCACAGAGGGATGTTTTCCCACTGCGGAACCTTGGGCAAGAAGTTTCTCAAGAGCTCTTAAGCGCAAGGAATGAGTCCCCGGAATTAGGAGGGTTCCAGCAGCACCCTGTCTGATTTGCCCTTTCCAGTGGAACAGTCACACAAACACCAGAAGCTAGTGGAAGAAAAACAAAACAGCCAACCAAAACACAAACCCAAGCCAGGGATATTATGCTATACGTGCATTTCTCTTGGGAAAGAAGAAAAACAAGCATACAAGCCCAGAGTTAATCCCGTGGCTTGAAGTGTTCCTGTTAGCGACAGGGTTAGCAGCAGAATCTTCTTTGTAACCCAACTATCTAGTAGTTGCTGGAGCCTGCAAGGCACAGCGTAGTCTCTCTCACAGCCCACACGCCATGTCCATCCCCAGGCTGGGCCCATCCCCAAGACCCAGAGCTGGCTGCTAGACCAAGCTAAGAATGGGCACCTACCTGGCTTGTCAGTGCACAGAAAATTAACACTTCAGTTTTCATCCCTCATTATTAAAAGGTCTTTTTCCACACTAAAATGCTACCTCAAAAATCCCATAACAAAGCATTCTCACCAGCTGCTCCACTGATAATGACAGTGCACTTCACGTTTGTTCCAGCCATCTGCTTTTCCCAAAGATATTCTCAACTATCAGAGCTGGGGACTTCAGAGAGTTCCTGCAGCCACTGCATCAATGACACAGATGTGTCCTACTGACCTTCAGCCAGACCTACCCACAAGTCATTAATCACGTCTGAAATCCCCGTCTATTACCCAGTTCTGAAGAGGAACAGCGAGAATATGAGTTGTGCACAGAGTTGCACTGGCAGGTTTCTTCAGTTTAAAGCCAGAAGTGAGGTTTTTAAGCCATACAGAGGCTTGTCAGACCTTCCCCCCCCAAAAAAAACCAAACCAACCAAACAAAAAACCCCAAATGCAAACAAAAAAACCAACCAAACAAAAAAGGCAAAGAGCCATAAATGTGTATTTTATAGTTAGCTTTTAATTTTTTGTCTGTGGTTACTGCAATAAAGTGCTCCTAATTTCACATGAAATGAGATAACATGGCTCTTAATAAAGCCAACATAATATCAAAAGACAAACCTCAGTGCAAAATGCTTATCTGAAGACAACCAAAGCAGTTAAGACATCTACTGTGCAAACAGCCTTTTCCAATGCATGTAACTTCTGGCTGAGGGCCAGTGAATGAGTCAGCAAAACACAGCGGCAGCAGGTTTGCTGATTCCTTTCCAGGAGTCCTGAAGCAGTGCTCAGCCCAGCAGTCCCTTGTAAAGACTCCACGGCAGTGCTCTGGGATCATCTCTGCAAGGATACTCATGAACTTCAACTCAATCCAAGTCTAGACATAAGCAACTGAGAAATTACTAGTCTTCTACAAAACAGATGGAAGAAAAAAGTCCACACAAAGCAGGAGGGGGTGAGGGAAAATGCCAGAATGTATACAGAGGCATTAGACACGGAAACACACGACTGGCTGAGCTAAGAATGATTTCCAAAGTTTCTCCATTTATAGTAAGCTAATCAGCTGGGAACCTAAGAATGACAACATGTGCTGTAAGACCAAATAAGACCCACAGCCATTAATTTATTTTTTGTGAAACGGAGCTGAGGCACGCCACCCATTTTGTCCAGGGATCTTTAATTAGAAAAACATGTCTTTTTATTTTTTCATTGTAAATAAAAGTAAATATCAAAGTGGTTATTTCATCTGGAAAAGAATCCTCAGCAGTTTCAGTGTGCTTTGAACTGCAGTACAAAAGCTCCTCATCTAAACCCTTCCCCTTTCCTTCTCCAAAATATACAGGACGGCAAATTCAACTTTACATGTTAAGAAAATATATACACATTACATACAGTAAACATATTCTGAAAATTTTTAAACTTTATACAACATTAGTGAGAAAAAATATAAACATTAATAACATTACACACAATATATTCAACAGAGTAAGCAAATGCTACCACAGGGAAGGCTGATAAGCTATCCAAGACAGGCAGAGCAAAGGATGGTGTTGCCACACCTCTATGACACCAGGTGATTTTTATTTTTATTTTTTAAATTTTTTTTAGCCTGAAGCAGGTCTATTGCCAAACTAAGATACCCTTTGAGGTAGATTCTTCCAATTCTTAAATAACATGTTGAGATTTTAAAAAAAAGGATTCCCCCCCCACGCCCCTGCCCTGAATAATGCCACGAGCGTTACTTTTGTTTGAACACAGATAAGCTGATTATCTTGTGAAGGGCACAGAGACACTGTGGTCTTAGGCTATGTCTCCAACACTTGAAATGAAAGACAAAACATTTAATATGAATTTGCAAGTAAAATACCTTCCCTATAAGACGTGTCCGTTTTATAGCAGTTCCTTTATATGTAACAAACATTACTTAAATCTGAACGTTGGGTTTGTGTGAGGTCTTCTGAGACTCATTTTACACTCATCTTGGAAAGCTGTAGGGAACTTTTCATACAAGACAAGACAGACTAATCTACAATGATTAAAAGGAAATAGTTTTATAAAATGCACATGTTGATATTATTAAAAATCTCACTTGTTAGGGGAACCCCAGTTGGTGCTTCTACCCCACACCTTAACTTTCTCCTCTTATATACACACATCCTACAGACAAACCACAGTGTAAGATTTCAATGATGGCATTTGCACGGAGAGCACAAAAGGAGATTGTGTCTTCCTTTGATTACTTCACAAACAGCTCCCAGAGCTCTGAGCAGGTGGTGTGTGCGTGCCAAGGCTTCACACAAAGGAATTTAGACCTCATACAGCTTTCACAATTTTTACACAGGTGGGCCAAATGCTCATCTCCTTAAGTCTCCACTGAGATCAGAGTTTAGGATTCCTATCTTCTCCATTTACAGAAAGTGCTGAAGCCAGATAACCAATACAGATAGGTCTGTTTCTTAAAGAGCTGTAAAACAACACTACTGCTGTAATAAGTTCTCATGTATAACCCGGTCTTACAGAAACACCTCCTGTGCAGTCACATTCACTGCACAAATTAACACTAAGATGAGGAAGGTAAGTTAAAATGAATGCATCACTGTAATAAATTCCATTTTGTTACTTGATAAAACACAGCCACAGAGCAAAGAAGCACCCACTTAACCTGTCTGGCTGGGCACAACCACTCTTGAGCTCCATTTCCGCCCTCAAGTGAACATGACAGCAGTCACTTCTTCACATGCAACTGCTGTATTTTGTATTTTTTTGAGACACTGGATGGTCATAGGAATTCCGCTTTGCAGATGAACGTGTGCAGGCAATTCTGTTACTCAGCGCAGTTCTGCACCAGTTCCTCACCTGCTCACAACAGGGGAGGTGTAACACTGTTTCTGAGCTCACATTCCATGTCACATGGCAGTTCTTTCCCAGCCATCCCAAAACAGTGCTTGCAGGTGTGTGCTGGCAAGAAAACCAATACCTACAGTTTTCAAGTATGTTTTGAGATTAACAATGGAAACATGAAAACTTCCCTAGGCTTTCAATACAATAAAATATTTCTAGCCAATTCAGACAGGGCTATAGAGATAGCTTGGGTTTTGGTTTGGTTTTTTTTTTTTTTTTTTCAGTTTACCCACTTCAATTTTTCAGTAGTGTATTTGTAATAAAAGCAATGTTAATCAAGTTAAATCCTTGTGTTTCTAGCATATGCCTGACTCAAGATCTAACTCAGGGCACCGATTTCTTTTGTTCAGACCAAGGTGAAGCTCTATTCATTCTACATCTTCCTCGGTTTCAGTTTTTTCTATTATTTTTCCTGGACTAGGCAAGATTTCATGAATCTGGCTCCCAGAAGTCATGCAGTTTTCCCTAAAGAGTAAAAACAAAATAGTAAACAAGTCAGAAAACCAATGATAGAAGTAAAAAGTAGATTATACAAGTGTTTAGATAATCATAATGTGTTGCAAGCCCCTAGAATTTTCTTTGGGAACACTTCTCAGTTTCCCCATATGTGAATCAACCCCAAGTATCTCTTAAAAAAGGACTCTGAAAGAGCTGCATCACTATCAGCTTTCATCAACTGCTAAGTAGCTTCTGCAGCTATGTGTTACTGTCCAATTCTCTTCCCTCTCTATAACAACAAATGTCACACAAACTACAAGTTGTTTGTTTTTTTTGACATTGCTGGAGCAATTAAGAATCAATACATACAAATGGTTGATTATACAATTTTTAACTGAAATCTATACTAATTATTATATACATATATGTATAATTTGAATTTTATTTAAGTCATACACTACAGTACTGGAAAGCTAAGCCTTTCCCGGACAGATGGTTTTATGTTTCAAGACAGGACTCCCAACTTTACAACCATGCACTGGAACAGGCAGCTCTGAACACCAGGAGAAATTATGCACCTATTCCACCAAGGCCAGCTACGTATCATGAAGGCTAATATTAATGAGACTAATCATGACATTATTTGCATACTTTTACAGAGCATGAAAGGTTTTTCCTTATTATGGCACTAATTTTGACACAGTCAAAGGGCAGAGTTATTAAGAGCCGTTAAACATATTTGGATAGAGCCTCGGACTCAAGCAGCCTTGAAGTCACACACTGCCAGACCACGGCAGGAAGTGCATCACTGCATTCCTGCCCTACACCCTTTGTGAAGCATCTGCTAATAACTATAATCAGAGACAGGCCCTGTGATTTGACTCAGCAGCAGCATTTTTGTGTATTACACAAGCCATTTACAAAAGCAGCACTTTTTAAGGATAAAGATGAAACATAGAAATGTCTGGGTTGGAAGGGACCTCTAGAGGTCATCTGGTCCAACCCCCCTGCTGAGAGCAGGGACATCCTCAACTAGAGCAGGTTGCTCAGAGCTCTGTCAAGCCTCACCTTGAATGTCTCCAGAGACAGGGCCTCAACTACCTCCCTGGGCAACCTGTTCCAGTGCTCCACCACTCTCGTGGTAAAGAACCTCCTCCTTATTTCTAATCTAAATCCCCTACTTTCTAATTTAAAACCATCACCCCTCATCGGGGCAATGAAATCCGAGTTTCATTGAAGCTGGCAAAGTAAGAATTTAAATTCAAATCTGTTGTAACACATCTAATTGTATTCCACAGCCACGCCATATATGAAGAAAAAAGATCTCTTTTAAAGAATATGTTATTTTCAAGTACTAAAAAATTAGTTAAATGCACCCTGGAATATGAAGAGAGAGGAAAATGTTTCATTCCAATTTTATATTTTGGCTATATTAAATGATGGTATAAAGTTAAGCACACAGGCTTTCAGCTGGTACACAAAATAAAT
>JANHGN010008270.1:44546-78898 GCA_024605025.1 Megaceryle maxima
CAAACAAAGCTTTTTCCCGCCAAATAAAAATGAAAAAATTAAGTTGTGTATTTAAAAAAACCAAAAAAAAAAAAAAAAAAAAAAAAAAAAAAAAATCACACCCCGGCCACTCTCTCCCACCCCAAACCCACAAAACCCCAGATAACCCAACACTCTAGTTTTACTAGGAGGTTACAATTTTACAGCACAAAGTATTGCCACCTCAACTCCAACCAGATCCCTGTAATTTGGGACTGAATTCAAAGTCATGTACTCCACAAAAACACAATTCAGGCACATGACTCCCCACGTTAAGTGTTTGGAATCAGCCTGCATGCCTCTGGCCTGCAAATACCCACCTCATCCTTTGGGAGACTTAGGTTTGTTACACAAGCCTGAGTGTACCTAGAAAAGGTGCCTGCAACTGCAGCCACAAAAGCCAGCTCTGCAGCACTGTCTGCTTTGGAAATGAGCTCCTTATACATAGAACTGTGCTTTTTCATAACCAGTCACAAGCAGGTGTTTAATCCAAGCTATTCAGAACTGAGATTTGCTTCCTATGCTGTGTTAAAAACCAGCACAGTGGTGTACCCTGCAATTTGCTGTACTATTACACAAGTGAAGTGATGGGGAAAACCAGTAAGATTTTCCCCTCTCAGTGGAAGGGCAATAGAAACAAGAGTGAAAGTAATCTGAGATACAAAAATCCAAGGCAAGAGTAATTAAACTCTTAAAATGATTCATGGTCTACTAATCTGGCTGAATAAAAAAGGAAATTCTTCTTGGCAGGTAAAGATGCACCCCAACTGCACGTTTGATTTAAAGCTGAAAAAGTCAAGGCTTTTCAAAGTTGGAGGTGGGTCACTTTATCACTAATCTGATTTAGCTTGCTACAACAGCATCCAAAGCATCAAAGTCACAAAATGAGGACTGTTATTAGTAAGCCCCACAGCACAAAGCAAACGAAAGGCAATTATCCAAGTTTGATGTTACATCACATATACTGTTGGCTTAAATCTACAACATTTTTAACTAACTCATTAATTTGAAAATAAAACAGAGACACATGCAAGATAGGCTAGTTTTTCAATCCTCTGTATCCTGCCCTGCATGTAGCCTCTGTTCTTAAAAGTAGAGTCAACTATGAGTGACTGCCAGGAAAAGAAACGAAGCAACTCTTCTGTGTGTAAAAGTTGAGATGCCTGGCAAAAGGGGCAACAAGATCACATTTTACAGTTATTAAGAGTCCTATCGTTAGCAAAAAGAGTATCTGTAGTGCATTAAAACGGGCATATATTCATGTGCCTGCAAAGACACAGTGTAGACAGAGAAACCAGAAAAACAAAACACAGAAACAAACCCATGAGAAACTCTTAAGAATTTGCAGGGCTAGGACGAGGGAACAACAAACATGGAGAACACTAAAAACCACCCCAAAAGCAACCCCCAATTCGTGTCTCTTACCTTAGTTCGATAAAACAGCCTTGCATCTTCCCTAATGTCACATTTTATGTGCCTATCTAAGGCACCACAAAGCTTCAGTAAGTGTTGCTAAATAAAGACAAAAGTGTACAGCTATTTAAATCCTCCTTGTCAAAAATAAATCTTTCTTCAAATATTATTTCAATTTTCAAGTTACACACTTCAGATTGAATTTTTCCTCAGAAATACAGAATAAGGAAGGGGGCAAAGGAAGAAAAGATCACAAAATTTTCTATTACTTGCAGGTATGAATGTTGTAAACCACAACTGAGAGCTATAAAAAATAGTTTCAAGGTATAGCAGAGCTATACATCACAAATTTTCAAGTTCCTGCTAACTAATTTGTAAATACTTTGTCCCCAAAGTAGCAAGCACAGTGCCATTCAGACCCTTTAGCAGTGAAAAGAGAGTTCTGAAGTTACAATAACTATAAACAGCCTTTTCAGTAATGATGATTCAGGTCTGGTTTCTTTTTTTTGTAGAAATTTTGTTGAGCATGTAAAACATATCCAAGCATTGATCTTTTATTTCTCTCTAAATTTCCCATTACTTTAATAAAACAGTTTTGAAACTTCATGATCTCTTGATAATGGCTCCCAAGATCTTTCACGTTCACTAAGTTTCTGCATAAACTCCTGTTTTCAGTCCCTCACTGAACAGCTGCAAAGAGGCTCTGCAGAGCAGGTGAGACATGCTGAAATTCTACTTATAAATATATGCTGGTATCTCAAGACCATAATTTGCCCCATCTAGCTGGGAGAGGATCAGAAATGAAAGAGTCATATTGTTTTTACACAAAGTCTAGCCTGCACAATATTCAGCCACACGTCCCTTGCCACTTGATGGTGAACAGGTCAATGAACAATAGACTCTTCACAAAGAAATACAGAGACATTAAGAAAAATATAAAAAAAATCAAGTTTTCCACAAATCTTCAGGAAGGCTGTTGTAATATATCTAAAAAATGATGATAATATAATTATTTTCTTTAGCAAATAAGGTTTTGTTTCAGATTACACTCTGTGATTATCTTTTTGCATTGAGTAGGAAATCGAGACACTTTCAGCCCTGAAATGTAACCAAACAGTACTGCTTAAAATCTCTCAAACAGTTCATGTGACAGGTTTCTTAAAAGCCAAGAGTGATTCCATAGGGCAGAAGGTGTTACACAAACACCTTGCAGCAAAAACATTCCCAGCAAATGATCACAGAAATCTGAATAAGATTACTGAAAGGCTATGCAGAAGGTATTACTTAACAGATGTTCACATTACCTGGCACAAAGGAACTATTATCACTACAGAGAACAGAAGAGATACAGTCCTAACTTTCACTTGCTGCATGGCTGCACTCCAGCACAGAACACAGTGATGTGTTAGAACATATTTTACTGGATATTTTCAAAGTGGTTTTCTTTTAGACTAAAAATTTCAACCCTACTTCAAAAGTTCATAGGCTCATTGGACTTCTTAGAATTCCTGTGTTGAATTAATCTGCAGCTACTTTCTGAAAAAAGATTATCAAAATAACAGCCTTAGGTTTTGAGCTAGTTCTATTTGCAGAAATGCAGGAGGTTTCTTTGTACTAAGTGCAAAAAAAAAAAAAACAAACCCCAAACCAAAAACTCTTCTGCATTTACTTTGCCCAGAATAAGATTCCCTCAGTGCTATTATCCACTGGTGATCTTCTATCACATGACAGCTCTTACCAAAACAGACCAAGTGTGCATGATAAATAGTCTTCTAAAATCTAAAGATATACCCACTGAAGGTACTTACCCTTTGATTAGCATTTACAACATCAAAGAAACTAGCTTCACTGACTAGATGAAGGAGGATGTAGATTAGGTAGTATGCCTGGAGAGAAATCAAAAGAGCTTTAGCAATCAAAGCACAACTGTAACTTTCACATCTAGATACAACACCATCTTTGCTTTCTGGAATGATTGCTCCAACAGCCAGATCAATGGCCCGGTGTGCCTATACATTCACCTAAATAACTAATTTGAAACATTCATAGATCAGAAACATTTTAAACAGCACTGCACTGTTCTAAGTTACCTAAAGTAATCTATAAAACTTTCTGTAGCTTTAATTACTGAAAATTTTATTCAGCAGTTTGCTTTATTTTCCCTTCATCTACATCCAGATCAAAATACTTGCTAAGAGATTCCATGATCGACTCAACCAAACTGATACTCAATTTTTGGGTGGGTGGAGATAGTAAATCTTTCTAATACTTGTTTATGAGAAGAGATTCATGAAAGATTCATAAATCTTTCTGAAGTCTGCAGGTGAAGGTCTGGCTCAGCATCAAACAGTTTCCACTGATAACGTTAGAAGGGAGGGACAATCGTCCTCTGATTACAGAAGACAGGACTCAAGACATCCATGTGACTTTGCCATTCAGAAAATCTGACGATTTCCCTGTTTGTAGAACAGCCCAATACAGCTTCCTCTGTCACACACTTCTTTCTTTCCTCCATTGCTACAATCAAAATTGAACACAAGTACTATTTTAATTATAGAGATGAACAGCATCAAAATAGTCTATGTACAATTCCATGTACAGAACTGTCCTCAGTTAAATTAGAAGACACATTCACAAAATTGTAGATGCATAAAATGAAAAAAAAAGTAAAAAAATAAAAGCACTATCAGCTACATACCTCCTGTTCTAGTTCTATATTGTGGTCTCCATCAGCATTCTGCTGCTCCAGTCCTTCTCTCATGTTCTCCAGTAGATGAGAAGGTTTCATGTACACCAGGAACTGATGCAGAAGAGACATCTACAGATACAAATATGAACAAATTGGGCTGATTTGCTGGCAACAGAAAATTGGAAACAAAGTGCCACTAAAATATTATTTTTTCACTAAGACAAGAACATAAAAGTGATTTGTAATTAAAATGGCAGTTTTCATGCTTTGGGTAATTTTTGACTATTAACAAACTAAAGTGTTTGTATGTTTGTATAGAGTGACTCTACATGAACACAAAAGGAAGACCGAAAGAAGTGCAGACCTCTTTCCAACACCCAAAATTTATGTTTAGGCACATAAACAATACTGCACTTACAAGCTACAGAACATTCAGGTTATACAGATGTAATGCATGTACATATTCCTAATACTAATGAAAGCACTATCTGGTCATTTTGCAGGTCATTTTGCAAAGCTCTTGAAAATATGCATGTAGTACATGTTTGTAAACTTTTAAAATTATACACACAACACATATATGCAGTACCTGCTTGTCACTGTCATCAGGTATTTCTGTATGCTTTTTATTAAGAAGCTTT
This sequence comes from Megaceryle maxima, assembly GCA_024605025.1. Classification (NCBI taxonomy): domain Eukaryota; kingdom Metazoa; phylum Chordata; class Aves; order Coraciiformes; family Cerylidae; genus Megaceryle; species Megaceryle maxima. The sequence continues at coordinate 49,308 of JANHGN010008270.1, forward strand.
AAAATTATCAATAGGCTAAGACGTCTTCTCACTTCCCTAAAACACAATTAACAACAAAAAAAAATTATTTCCCCGAGAATTTCTTAAATCCACACTGTTTCTACAAAGTATATGAGGCTATGCATGGCGTCCCTAGACATAAGCTTCCCTACAGCTATTAAACTGGATTTTCTGAATATAGGTGCTATTAAATTAGTAAAGAGGCTAGTGAAATATAAGTACCTTTCTTTCATTGCAGCTTTTCTCTTGAACATGTAAACACTGCTAGATGCTTGCCTCCAAGCCTGAAATTGTAGACTCAATTCATTCTCCTTGCTCTGATACATTATAATTTATTAATTTCAGAGACAGAGAAGTCGTAACAAGATTGACACTTAAAGGCAAACATGAACCACCCAAAGAAAAAATAATACCTATTGTATTTATCAGACTCTGAGCTATACAAATAAATTAGCCGTTAATGCTACTGCATATTTCTGATGTTACAGTGTCATTACCGTCCACGTATTATCCAGCTAGGCACCAGCTGAACTAGCCACAGGAGATTATGGTGATGACTGGAGAGTTCACTCACTGCCAGGCAGAGCTCAGGCATCTTTAAAAGAACAACAACAACAAAATCCCAATACTGAAGAACGGATATTGTGGGCATTTGTTTATTTGCAAAGGGGTACCCTTCTGCTCCCTAGAAACATACACAGCATGAACGTTAGAAGAAACTGAACTAATAAGAGATGAGGTGCATTAAGGTATTTCTGCATACCTGTAATTTGCTAAATACTATTTACCAGTAGGACAGTTGAGATCAGGTAGATTTTAATGACATTTTATCAGCTTAGTGCAATCATTTCTTCATTCTTTAAAAGAGCCATTTTAAACATACAGATCTTTTAGTTAATATAAGATTAAGTTCACTACAACATTCCCCTTGCAGAAAAGGACAGGCACGTATAATGTTATGGGGAAAAACCTCAGTATACCCACCCACCTCCTAAATCTCTCACTAATCCAAAGCTCCCAATTTGTTCATACTATTTTTCAAGCGTTATTTCTCCCATGTCAACAAAAAAAAATTAAAACTTCAAAACAAAGTTGCTAGAAAATTAAGTTGCAGTTTCATAAATCTAGTACAAGAAAATTATATATGAAGTTACCTTTGTATCCCAGTCTTTTATACTTATCAGAAGCTTTATGAAAAGGCACTGAAAATCTATCAAAGGAACTTGCTTTAACTGTTTCTCCAAGCTTATTTTAAACAGCAATAGAAGCAGCAGCAGTATTTCTTGATCAGTATATCCACCTTGAATTACTGTGGTACAGAAACCTAGAAACTTTAAGAAATAAAAAGCATTGAAATCTTAAATTTGGTTTAGCTTGAAGTATCAGGAGAACGTCTACCCTCAGATTAAAATGCACCTCAAATCATATGTTATTCTTGCAACACTTGTGTACTAGCATCTCCCTGTCTCCCAGTAATTGTACACTTATTTTTTGTTTGTATCTGCTGGAGACTCATCTTTTGAACATGGCAATAGTCCCTGGACATTACAGTAGTAGGAAAGATCTTTCTCTACTGCACAGATAATCCTAATCTAACTGAAAGACTGACAGACTTTCTAAATACACAAGTAATACTGAAAAAGTAAACAGAGAGATTTTTCCCCACCCAAGTATTATCACATGGGTAATAATAGGACGTGAGCAAATGAGAACACAAACTGAGATATGTGTATTCTGTCCCTCGTGGAGATGATCCAAGCGCTTCTTCCTGAACCAAGTGATTTTATAGTTAAAAACCTGTACAGAAATTATATTAGGGGAATTCAAATACAAGGATCTCTGTAATCAGTTACAAAGTCAGTATTTTCACCATACAACCTTTAATCCCAGTGAAGTGTGACCAGCACTCCTTCAAGCCTCATGGGACACGGTGCAGGGACCTAACAGCTCACTTCCACAGAACCACCACTCACAGCTCCGCCTGCCCTCCAAGAGCTGCACTAACTCTGAGGCAGCATATAACATACCACTCAACATCACCTCCCCCTTTTCACTGGAACACAGAAATAGATAGTCTCTTCTACATGAGGGAGCAAAGACATTTGATAAAGTGTACAGCTGGAAAAGCGAGGTGGCAGAAATCTGCAGGTGTGAGCGAAGGCAATGGAAGTCAGGAAACTAAAGCTTGCAACAAGCCTGCAGTTAAATCTCTTCTCAAAGTGAAGCTAAAACCCCAGGATAGCATCTATTCACAAAAAATACCCAGGATTAGATTAAGACACTGGGGGTTTTGCTAAAAAACAAAACAAAGCAACACCACTTCCCCCTCAAAACAACAACAACACAAAACACCAAAACAAAAACCGAAACCCTCCTACTCTGACTGGAGTTTTCTCACCTTAATCACATTAATTAAATTGTTTTCTGGTAGACTGGAGAATGCTGGACTGGAAGAGGTTAGGTCTTCTCTTGACTGTTGTTTACTCACTGTTTCTTGCATCTGACTTCTGAAAAGAGAGACACTAACCTGAGCAATAAATTAACAGTTTAAATAATAAGCCCACAAAGGCTTATTTGTATCATCCTAAAGAAAAAGAAAAAAAAAAAACCAACAGCCAACCAACCCCCCCCACCCCCCACACAAACTGCATGTTTTAAAATGCCTTAGAATCAAAACAGTCCTCAGTTACAGAGCACACACACATCTAATCTCAACTTGTAACCAATTACTTACAATTCTGCCCAGCTATTTAGACAATAATTCTTGTAAACCTCCACTAGGAAGGTGCAGGACAAAGAACAATGCTCTGCTTTGCTAAACCCTTACCTGGCAGGCATTGTTTGAAGTTCTGGTTTATCTACTCTTACTAAGACCTGAGAATTTAAAGAGTATGGTGTGGTGGAAGGGGGAAGAAATAAAGGAGAACCTTCTGATTCTACATTCTAAGCACAAGGCTCGCTTTCACTAGATCTAAGCAATAAGTATCAAAAGGAAAACACTTACAAAATATCAGCCTCATTAAAGTCAGGCTGAAGATGCTGCAATGGAAAAAGAGATCTAAAGGCAATGCCCATATTGACAATAACAGCTGACACATCAGCTAGTGAAGGAATCCAGGGTTTAGACTGTTCATCACTGATGGAAGCTACAAGTGAAAGACATGGAATGGATTAGTTTTACATTTAGTTCCTATCATTAGTTCTTTTTAAGGGAAACAAATAAGCTCAGTAATCTGCATCAATTCTAACCCATCTCAGAAGAGTTGGTACATTGACTAAAATGCTTATTTTCAGAAGAATGAGGGTGAAAATGTAGTCTAATACAGTATTTTATGCTAGAGAAACATCTTTGCTTACATAATGGGTGAATTACTTGAAAGTTCCACCTATTTTACCTCACAGCTCTCTTTCATCACGAATAGCAGAATAAGTAAGGAGGCACTTTTTTATTACTTTAAAGAGAATATATAAATTACTGTTCTGTGTAGGTACAGGTCAGAGGGTGTTATCACAGCAGGACTGGACTGTAACACCTGAGGCACTGTAGATTCAGATCTCAATCTTCAATTCAGTAAAAAAAACCAAACCAAACCAAACAAACCAAACAAACAAACAAAAAAACCCCAACAACACTAAACCAAAAAAAAAACAAACAGAAAAGACTCATCCCCTGTGAAGCAGTGTTAGTTATGAAAATGTAAAAACACCGTGTAGTCCTTAAGCTAGGAAATTAATGTTTCCATATTCCAAAGTAAAAGATGGAAAGGAGAGTAAACTTTTGAGCAGACTGGGCTCCTCTTCATGTCAATTCTATTTGTGAAATAACAGAAATTAATTTAAAAGGCTCTGTACCGGATGCAGTGCTTTGCAAATCCATGCCAGGACCACATCCTGTGGTACAGCTTTCACACACTCAGTCAAGACCAACTCCTAGCATTGTGCATGACGTAAGTAACAGAAGAGCCTAAATTCATGCCAGAATCACGGAACAGAGCTAGTGCCTTTACTTCCTCCCTAATACCTTTCTATACTTAACACAAGGGAAATGCCTTTGTTCAGGTGCTGTTTTCCATCCTTCGCATACTCACCATTTTTTAGTGTTATCTCCATCAATCTGTCTAAAATCTGTGTGGAAACACAATAGTCAGGATGAACAGACATCATCTGTGGAGAGAAAAAGAAACTAAATGTCAAACACCAAGTTGTATGATGGCATCAGTTTTCTTTTAATTGGAAAAAAAAAAAAAAAAAAAAGCCAACTCTGGTAAAATAAGAAGCAGTACAGGAAAAAAACCCAACCCCAGAGCCTCTAAAGCAAGATACACCAAATAGAACAGAGTACTGTGAACACTGATTATTCCAAGCAGTGCACAGATGCTAGAAATACTTTAAAATTAGTTACTTGCAATATCAGAATTCTGTAACCCCATGTTGAATCTGCTGGTTCCTAACGTGGCAGTAAGGGATAAGAAAATGGAAAGTATCACGTATCCCTTTGAAACCCACTTGCATCTGTGATCAAATTGAACTCCTTGATCAAGAGCAGGGGCAATAGAGTTAACTACAACCTTTTTTAGTTATGGGCAAGTTGAACATGTGCAATACTGAATCAAAACAATAAATTCTTAATTTTCCATAGAACTCTAAACTACAAAAACATGACTATGAAGTACAATTCAGGTTTCCTGGAGCACTTCACTAGCCCTGCAAAACACTCTTCTTTTTTTCTCTCCCCAGGTGATGGACAGGCTCCTGCTCCATAAGTGAACTGAATTGGCTCAAACTTCCTCCTCCTTAGAGGAACAGCAGGGCTCACAGAAGGGATGGAAGGCATTTTTTTTACTGGCTGAAGGAAAGGACACGGAGGATAAAAACATTTCCCTTTTGACAAAAGCAGAAAAACAGTCAACAGACCCAGGCTGCAATTTCAAAGGCAGTCCATATTTCTTTTTTTGTTGTTTCACACACAGATAAGTCTGTGGTAACTGTCTTATGGAGACTGGAGAGGGGAGCTTTTGCATTTTTGTGAGTAACAGAGCAATGTACATTCCTGGTAATTTAGACACCAACACGTAGATCTAGAAAGAGGGCAGCCACCACATTTCCTTTGAGAATGGCTCCAGACTTCTTCCCGAGCCATAATACATGGCTCAATGAAAATTATCAGATAATGCAGGTACCTCCAGTTTAGAAAGCTCTATATGTAGAAATGGTAGTTTGGCACTTTTGCATACTGTAGCCCATACTTTTGGTTTTTTGTTTTTCTTTTAGGTGGAAGGAAGTAAGATTAACATTTGCTTGTGATTTGGCCCACACTATTACATCCTGAAGTCTTCTCTCACCTAGCATGTACTGTGCCCTTTTCAAATGCAGTAACATGTATCAAGATGGACAGGGACATCCAGATTTGCAGTCACTGAGAAAGTGTGGAGAAAAAGGTGTCCCTAATGTTTTATCCCTAGGGACAATCAAAGTATTTCAGACTGTAGAAAAAAAAAAAATCAGAACCCAGAGTGAAAACTTTTTTTATTTAAGAGTTGAGAATCTGTTGCATTAGGTTAACAAAATTGTTCTGATTAGTCCTGCTACAATTGGTTTCCAGGAAGAATATTACACTTGGACTGACTATAACTGCACAAGTAGTATAGTCTTACCTGGAAAAGCCACTTTAGAACTGGTATGGGACACAAGATACAACTGTAAGCAGAACTTAGGAAACCATTAATAACTAAAGAAAGCTGCTGTGTTACACCAGAACTGTAAGACAAAGATGGGAGTGGGGAAAGAGGAAAAAAGAAAAATCAATTAGTGGTTGAACAAGCACTTTCACAAAAGCCTAAGAACTTCCCCACCCCCCAGATCATCATCAACAGCAAACATCTGAACATCCAAAACAGATGTTATTCATATGCTCTTACCTACATGAAATACTACAGTAATTAAGTCTTATTTGTTGTTTATAACAAATACATTTTTCTCCAGAATGCCATACTATATAATTTGAATACATTTGTACTATTAGAGAATAATAGTTTCAAACAAACCCTGATTTACACTATAGTACTATGAACCATTATGCCAACCTATACAAGGGCTGCCTCTGCTCAGTGAGACCAGGGAGTAAGATTTTTTTCACTGTCCAACAACCTTTACCAAAACTTTTAGAAGAAAAGAGAAAAAAACCTTTGTTTGAATTTTTTAAAATAATCTTTTAAATAAAGACTCTGGAGACAAAATAAAGCAATTTAAATCAGAGTCTAATCTCACTGTACAAATTTGTGAGGTGCAAAAAGTAGCTACTGGAAGAACAGAAAACATGTCATTTTTATTACAGAATTAATTTAGCTTTAGTCTTCTTTAGAAAGTCAGGTATGTCATAAACAGCCGAATTAACAATAAGCATTTTGCCACAAACTTCTTCAGTCTCCTCTGTTCTCAGCATCTACTATAACAGGTAATTCTGTTGAGAGATCTGTGTCCTAACTTCTCAATATACCCTCTACCTCACTGAACAAATGGTTAGGAAGTCATGCCAACTGGACAGACAGTGCATCCCAGCTGTGCCAACTGGACATAAGCAATCATAACTGCCTTCTGTAAGGAATGATTTGTTTAATTCTCATTCCTCCAGTCACTGATTTACAAGGTATTTTTGACGCTTTTATCATTGTGATCTTTACAACATACTCATAGAAAGGCATGAAGCCAAAGGCTTCAAAAACATCACTTCCTCAAGAGATGAGCTGAAGACACCGTCCTCCTCTTCACACCCACAACAGCACATACACATGTATACAAAATGCTTTATGATTAAATGAATTCTGTTTCAGCAATACAAGTTTGGAACAAAATGCCTACTGAAATAGTCTTTCAGGGTTTGCACCTGTTGCATTAGGCAAGAATTTGTCCAGGTACCCATAGCCTGACAGCCTCATCAATATAGAATACAAATTCCTATGAGAACAGTTGTTTATATGCACATAGATTCAGTCACTGAACTAGCAAACAGGTGACAGAAATCATGACTTTCTGCAATCCTCATTAGGTGGAACCCTATGTCCCAGGCCCATTCGGAACAAAAACACCTGCAAGTCTTTCAGCAGACATAACACAGCATTAGTAGGTCACAAATCAATTCACCACAAAGCTCCTCTTTCTGTCTTGGGATAGTTAAGTTTTTGTTTGTTCTCATGTTTCACCTCTGCCTTTATCCTCCACAAACTGGTCAGATTATCAATGATAGCAAAGCACAGCAGAAATATGGAAGAGGCCAGAACACTTTTTTTTTTTTTTTTTTTTAAAGCTTATGTCTCATTTAAGATTTTTTTTTTGAGAATTCCAGAGAAATAAAAAAAAAAGAACCTTCAGGTAACAATTCAGTTTTCTGGAAAATGGAATTCCAGGGAAAGGCACTCAGGCTTGCCTACTTACACAGTACTTACACAGCTCATCTGCATAAAAAGATACTATTTTCTCTTTTAAACTGCTAACACTGAAAAAAAACCTACAAGTAAACACAACAGAAGAGGATGTTCTTACCTAAGAAGAAGCTTTTCTATAGGATTTTGAGGGATGAAGTGAAAATTCCTCAAGTCAAGGTTATGTTGATTGAAGATTTTCCCAGAGATTGATAAATCAAATACATCTTCTCCAGGGTGGTAGTCAGGTATGGCATGAGCTACTACTGAAAATCGCTTTATAAACACCCTGTAAATTCAAAATTGCTTTTATAAATTTAAACATTGCAATGCTATTTGCTGGTTGAGACAGTAACTTTCAGATTATGAACATCAGCTTTATGTGAAAGTTGAACTGCTAAAATGCATTAACATCCAAGAAAATGCACATAACCCTGAAAGATAAGAAAAATGGTTCACATTAAATGTATTAACAACTACTGATAGAAAAAGAGAGATTAGAAGAAAAAAAAAAAAAAACCCAACAGCCAGGAAACTGAAGAAGTAGATTTAATTGGTTTTGAAGTTGGAAGGACCTGTGTTCTTCTGAGAGATCTTCATCTCCACTGACATTCTCTTCATCATCTCCATCTGAAGAATCAGTTTCCCCTCCTTCTATGTCTTCCTGTAAGCGCTTTTCTAGTTCATCTACCCTGAAATAACAGTAGCAGCAGAATATATCATCACCATTTAGTATTTAGTAACAGAAGACAACAAAGCTTAAGCTCTGAGCATGACCCCAGGAGTCAATAGCCAATGCAGGGCAAAAGCATGTGAGACATTGCATCTATGTGAAAAACAAGTACCTTACTATTTCAAGATACAAAGTGGATGTTTCCCAAAACCTAATGAACTTCCAACAGCACAATCAGTCAGTGGTTTGTCAGAGACAAATACACTCAACCAGCTTCTGACGGATTTATTTTGTAAACGTACAGAACTTTCAATCTTCTGGATGAATCGTTACTTTAATGTCATGGGTATATTTTATTTGTTAAATGGTATTATTTACAGGAGGAGTCACTACTCCATAGTCAGTCAGATTCTTTAATCAAAACAGTTAACCACACACATACACCCATGAGCAGCACCTGCCATTAGTACATATACCACGTTACACTTTTTACTCAAAAGATCTTTTGCAAGAATCAATCATTAGTTCTGTTCACTGAACTGCATTAACTGCTCAGATACCAAGTCTACACAACTGTGGAAAACAAACAGAGCTACAAATGCCTCTGAAGAAAACTAGCAGAAAGTCTACATAAATACTTCCATTTCATGCCTGACCAGCAGCTGCCAGCTGGCTCAGTGACCTATACCGAAGGCAAGAGTAAATTTAGTCCGGCTCTTGATTGGTAGATACACATCACAAATCACTCATCATTGCTTGGAAGGAGACTGTCATTCAGCTTAGTTAAGCTGCAGTTGTAGGTACCATCAGATATATATTGGTGGCATCAGAAGGCAAAGCTTGGCTTGCTGCTATCCTAACTCCATCAGTTTCTGGGAAACAAGATCAATCTGAATTGCTACAAGTCCATCCCAAACTTTTCAAGGCAGATTTAAGAAACAAACCTTTTAGACTCTTCCTTCTCCTTCAAGAGGTGTTCTAGGCTGTTCACATATGACACCTGGCTAACAACAGGAGGCTTAGAAAGCTGCAAATTAAATAGTAAGAAATTTAAAAAATATTACAAGCTATCAATTCCTTCAGTATTAAGACAATAAACACAATTAAAACACAAATCTCTTCAAATTTTAACAATATTTTAACTGAAGCTAAAAACTCAAAGGATGCCCTTAAAACCAGGACAATCACAACCAGTCCCTTCACAATTTTCTGTAATGGTTAAGTCTCTCTCAGCGATTAATTTAGAAAAAAGTACAAAGGAGGTCTCTGCTTCTCTCCCTGAAGCTGACCTCCATCTAACCTTCACAAAGAAAGGGCATTAGCATCAGAAGCCTTTTACCTCACAGCTTTACTATTATCATCTATCAAGACCCTGGGAATGCTCCTTCTCATGCATGAGACCAGAAACTCCAAAAATGATTCAGTATCTGTCATTTTCAGGAGTCCACAGATGGCAAAGCACCAGTGTTTGCTAAGTAGCCTCCAAAATCACCAGACAAAACAAAGCTTCCAGTCAAAATCCTAATACAAACCCAAATTAAGAAACTAATAAATAGAATTAGGAAACAAAACAGTAAACAAAGAACGTCTTAATTGCTAGCTTTTTCTTTTTTTTTTTTTTTTTCAGTAACCAGTGTTTTATCCAGCTAGTAGCAGACAACACAGATTTGAAATCTTTTTTGGCCGTGAATCAGTTATTTGGACAGTGCCCTTCTGATACCACCTTGAATTGCACAAGCCTCTTACTAGTGACAAAACTTCTTCCTATGAGCTCTTTCATTTCAGAACACAACTCAATAAAAGCAGAAGTGCTCATTGGGGATATTCTACCACCAAGGGTAACAGAAGTTAGTTTAAGAGGTTAGTATCCACTTGCTAATAAAAAAGCCAATTAATACAGCATTAATTTTTGAAAGATATCTCTAAACACCAAATGTAACAAGCAGCATGTCTTTGTGTGGGTGATCTTGTGGGAAAGCTGAAGACCTCTTACCTTATTTTATATCTGGTCAATATGTCTAAACTGACTGTTCAACAACTAAAGAATTGTGACTTTATTCAAATGTGCACATAAAAGCCCCTTCTTACAAGGCAGGAGGAGGCTACAATATGCAAAAAACCACAGTCATGGAAGTTTGGGACAGTTCTTAACTGTTTTGACTTGGCCAGTAATTATGCAAAAAGAGGGCAGGCCAAATGTTGTGGTTACATACATGTTTCACAAACATTTGATCTAGGCTACTTATGGTTATCAGTCTTAACCATTAATTACGTAAACACGTTCATGAAGATTGTGGAATGCATTTGTAACCACACAAGTCTGACCTATAATGTGCTTGCATAATGAATTGTATGGACAGATAAAATAATTATGGCTGTTCAACATCTGTCTAGAGAGACAGTCAATCAGTCAACAAATCAACTGTTGCTGAGATTTAAAAACAGAAGCAGAGGATGAGTGTATTTTTGCAGGTAATTTGCTGTTTGTTTTCTACTGTAGAAAAGAGCAGTGGGCTGACCCCAGCCAGCAGCTGAGCACCACACAGCTCGGTTATTTCCCAGCACTGTGGTGCAGGGGAGTAAGAGGAGCAAAAGCAAAAACCTTGTGGGTCAAGATAACGACAGTTTAATAAGTGAAGGAAGAGGAGATAAGAGGAAAAAGAAAAAGTGATGCCAAGGCAATCACTTGGCACCTCCCACAAGCAGAAATTTGCCCAGCTAGACTTAAGGTAATGGCTCCATGCCAGACCAACTCCCTCTGCTTTTTATCACTGAGCATGACACTACATGGCATGGGATATATCCCTTTGGTTATCTGGGGTCAGCTGTCCAGGCTCTGTACCCTACCAACTTTGTGTCTGCTCTGTCCTACTTGCTGCAGGGGCAAGAGTGGGAAAAAACCAGAAAGCCCTGATACAGTGCAAGTACTGCTCCACAACAGACAGAAGACTGGTCTCTTACCAACACTGTCTGAACCACACGGCACCATAGAGCTGCAACTCCAACCCAACCTGAGTCAGTATGAAATCTTTTTATTCAAATACAGCCATCTCCTACCTGTACCAACTTTGTCAGGAATGCCACACTACATCCTACTGCAGGACCTTCCCAATTACAACAATATTTTATTATAAAACTTCCAAATCACTACTTATTTGACAAGTTGATATTGAACAAATAGGCTAGCTTTTAAAAGCAGAGATCAATTCATCATCATAATGTCCTGTAAATCGGGATTTAAATACTTTATCTGTCTCTTGTGAGCAGAAGTCATTAAGCTTTCCGAAATCCTTTCTAAAATACTTCCAATTTCTATGAAATTCAACATTAAAGAACACACAGACCCAGAAGTCATACACAGATTTCTGACAGTCACAGCCTGTGACAAGGATATGTGACTGAAGTCTAGCACAAAGATCTCTCAATGTCTAGATCAATTTCCTCTCGTTAACTTCAACTCATGAAAATCTTATCTGATCAGAAAAATTAAAACATTACACCCCACACATATCTTCTAAATGTAAACATCTGCTTTTTTCTTTAGGGGAGAAAAGCAAAACCAGAACTCCTAAAAAACACCAAAAGGCATACAGCTAATGCAGGCTGGCTGCACAAGTCATCTTTCAGCCACTCCAAAGACAAGTTCAGTAACAAGCACATCCTTTCTCTAACTGCACTGCACAGCACAGTACCCTTACGCCGAGTAACCAGTTTTGCAGGCAAGTAACTCTAAACTTTCATGCATTATGAATAAAGAAAAAAAAAAATCATATAAAAATGCAACATAATAAAGCTGATGCAATGCTCTTTGGTTTTTAGCCACTTACGTGAAGCTTCAGTAACGGAGTCACAGTGTCCTGGCAAAAACTGTCAAGGTAAGATTCTTCCAGGATTCCTGCCTGTGGCTTGGGACTTGAAGAGAGAATCTCTTGCAGTGGCACAAATACTTCATCACTGTCGTCGTCATCATCCAGACTGCACTCCAGACTCTCATCTTCACTGTCAAAGCTGCTTTTTGATTTTCCATTCAATTTGGACTTGTCAGTACAGGTGCTTTCAACTTTTAGTTTTCCTGAGAGTTGTGAAGACACATGGCCATTGTCAATGCGCTCTTCTTTAACAGACAATGAACAGGGAACACTTTTATCAGTCTCTTCTGAGACTGTGTATTTCCCAGAACCTTCCACTGAACAAGAATCAGAAGCATTTTCTGAAGACTTGTCTTTTGTTTTTGAAAGACTATTGCTGGAATTAATATTGTAAGCTTTACTGTGTACACGTCTTTCTGGTCTTTTTCCATCTTGCTCTTTCTTAGCATCCAATACCTGAGATAAGTCAACATTCTGCAAATGAGATTTCACACCTTTTGTTTGTGTTAAGTGGTGGCGAGAAGGCAACACAGTACTTTTTTCCTGAGAAAAAGGAAGGGACTTTTCCAAGAAAAAGTGTGAATTAGCCACCTGCAATTTATTCTCTTTGGTATCCACAACAGAAACGTGGCTATTTTTACTAGGACTGTGTGCAGAATATGAAGATGGCAAACCTACAGAGGAGCAATTATTTTTCTCATTTTCATCATTTGAGTTGAGGTATTCCTTTGGAAGAACAGAATCATGTCTAGGTAGAACAGCAGCCTCCATTAGTTGCAAAACATCACCACAAGTAGACTTCAATAGGATATTTTTTACAAAGTCAGACCTCCTATTTTTGCATTTTGCAGATGATCTACTAAAAGCAGGGTCATTCAGACTTGATACTTCAGACGGATTTGAACCATCTGCATCCACACTCATGGCAGCATGTTTTCTTTTCCCAGAAGAGTCTATTTGTTTGGATCGCCCAGAAGACATCACAGATCTAAGGCAGTGTGAAGGAACAGATGGGCTCTTCCGCGTACCAGCGGTTACCTCAGATGATGTTCTCAGTGCATTTGGAGAAGATGCCTCATGTTTGGAAACCTGCTTTGGCTTTGGTTGACATGGGTCATCTATGAAGTGTTTAAGAAAAAAAAGTAAACCACTGTTGTCATGTTTATTAAAAAAAAAAAAAAAAAAAAAAAAAAAAAAATCAAAGCCAGAAGAGCTTACCCTTTAAAAAACTACTTCTGTTTTCAAAAGTCTATGACTTCAACTATGACTGAAATTTTTATCAGAAACCACAGTATTTCCATTCTGCTTAAACCCAGGGGACCACAATTAAAATTTAGCTGATACTGTACTGGTAAATTATTACTGCTACTAACTTGGAAATGAAATTGAACCCTTTTATCTTAAGGCAGCTCAGTAGCCACCAAAGAACATCTCTCCTATACATGAGAATCAGTCAGTCTTTGGAAACAGACAATAGCTCAGTTGAGGTGTGAGACTGGAAGAAAGTTTCTGTAATTACATATTAAGGTTATAAATAATGAATATTATGAAAAGTATTTTGGAAATGCTGCAATAATTTTAACAATGGTCATTAAAAAAACCATTCAGGATATGAAGAAATCTGTTTGCAGGCTACGGCTCCATGCCACCAGAGGCCACTTTCCTCACCATGCTTTTTTGCTTCCTGCCTTAAGATGGCACCCGCACGTGGACACTTGATAGAACGCCACTTCACAGAGTGTCCCAACTCAATCTGCAGCCAGACCAGCTCCTCACACTGCTGGCCAAGTCCTAGTATTAGCATAGGTGGAGAGTGAAGCACAACTGCAGAGAATGTCATCACGGGTTTACATGGCCATGGACCCACATCTCTCCCTGCTTTGGGTTGCTCCCCTCCTCCCCCCCCCTTTTTTTTTTTTTGCATCCTACTGACATAGCTCAAGCTTCTATTCATGTGAGCTTTTTATAGTCAGTTCTACCTATAGTAGAAAAAAATTAGGTGTTTAAAAGGGAAAAAATGGAAGAATACCTGTGCTAGATTGTATGATCCTGCTCTGGCAGGGAGGTTGGACTCGGGGATCTCCAAGGTCCCTTCCAACCCCTGACACCCTGTGATACTGTGACACCTGCTAAACTTTAATGTTTGGTTCAACAAGAATGTTCTTTTTGGATTAAGCTGAAAGGTTAAAACTTTAACCATCACAGTAGATGTGGATTTTCCAAAATGCAAAAGAAACTATAAAAATAATCAGGAATTAAGACAAGAAATACCATGATTTCTAATTAAGTTACAATCTATTTTTCATCAAAATCCCAAATGACTTTTAAAGCTTGCCATATATTAGAAAGAACCATGAATATACTGCAGTATTTTTTTTGAAAGAGAAAACAGAAAAACATAGCTTAAAAAAAAAATTAAAAAATAGATGCTAAGTGATGAATCTGATTAATTAATTCCATATTATCAGCACTGCTTCTACCTGAGGCAGCCTCCCTTGAACCAGAATGTGGTATTTTTCTTAAAGGACATCCATTTCCCTAAAAATAAAGACAGAGAAAATAAAAAAAATTAATCACATCATTTTTAAAACCAGGATGTTGACATCTTGAGCCGTGTTGAATCCAGCACAGTTAGTTAGTTCCACACACTTGCATATATCTGCAAGACAAACTTAAAACACAGCTGCAAAGATCTCAACAAAAGGACTCTCCACAACCTGAATTTTAGATTTTTTCTTCAAATTGGCCTCAGGTTCTAAATCTCTCCACTTTTTGAGGGCCGTTAGCCTGTGTCCCTGGCCTATACAGCAATATAGCCCAGCTGGCTTTGCTCATAAAAGTCATCAGGAACTTAAATAACAAAACGCCAGAAAGAACATACAAGTAAATACAGAGGTAGGGGTGCTAAGAGAAAAGGAAACACAAGCCAAACAATCTTTTTTGTTCCATTCATAGCATATTATGGAGGCACACATAATGATCTTCCTTGCAAGGAACTATCAACCTTTTAAAGGGTTTTCTTGGTTGCTAAAAAGGTTAATATAATTCAACTTGTAAGGAAATACTACATACTTAATGGGGCTACTCCCACCTCTATCTAAATACTACAGCTTAAGTGCATAAATCTGAACTGCTATTAACTACAACTTCAAACTAGCAGAAATTTGCCAGGCTCTTCCCTACACTTCATTGTAAGAAATCACAAGGTTAAGACATTTAAGATAAATACATTTTTCCTACAAAATACAATTTAAAGTTACAATTTCCATTGCATTCCCATGCTTGCATTTAATCCAGTATATCACCCTTGCTTTTAAACCAGGTTTTCTCATTTATTGTAAAATAGTTAGGAATCTCATCCTACATTGAAAAAAAGAAGAGAAAAAAACAACAACAAAGAAACAACCCTCTAACCATAAAAAAACCCCACCAAAAAACCCACCAAAAAACCAAACCAACCCAAAACAACCCAAGAAACAAACATGCATAATGGGTCACTGATTTCCACCTTTAAGGACCCTTTTAAACACACCTGATATAATACACTTGTTCCTGAGAATGGCTTTACAAGATGTGGCTTAGTTTGTTTCATTCTATGTTTCTTCCGCTTCCTTTCTCTGCGGAGAGCTTCCAGTGACAACCTAAATTCAGAGTCAGTTGGAGTGCAGGGCAATTTCATGAAAAGACCTGGGTTTTGGCACAGAGCTGTGTTGTTCGCAGTGCCATTATTTCTAGCACAGGCTTTTCGAATATCAGCTTCCGATGATGAAACCCATTTGTTAGAGTCTGAACTAGTGTCTTCTAGATCCACACACTCAGTTTTCTGTTCCCAACTATTTCCACAAGACAATGGTGCTCTTGTTACAGCCCGACACTTGTCATTTCTTCCCTGTTCTGACTTGACACTTTTATCCTTTTTGGCCAAGAAATAGCCGTGAGACCCTGCGGTAATGAGGAGTTTTTGCATCACAACTTTTGGGTACAATGAACCCAGTGCCTTGCATGCTCTGCTATTCTCTAAAACGTTTACACTGTCCTTTTTCTCCTTAATTCCTCTGCGAAAGGCACCTACCACAGGACTTGTGTTTGGTGTTTGGTCTGGCATCTTTTTTCTTCTGACCTTCTTTGGAGAAGATATTTGCTTTTCAAAACGTTCAGCGCGTAAAACTGACAGTCCAATTCCTGTGTCTTTTACATTTCCTCTGTCTGGTGAGCACAACAGAGTTTTGTCTATATGGCCAAGGTCTAAGAGAGAAAAGATAAATTATTCACAATAACAATATTTAGGGGAAAAAAAAAATAATCTTACTGGACTATATTATTTGATATTTTACCTCTCTCTCACACGCAATCCAAAATGAATTTACTTATTAATTTCATTTTGTTAATGTCACGTGATTTATTTCATATCAAAGAATTGCATGATCTGTCACAGCTTCAGCTGTTAATACACAATCCAGCTTAAGCATGAGACGATAACTTGAAATAATTACATCACTACCTAAAGAAATTAATTTTAATAGGAAATGAACATTTTTTGTTACATTACTGGAAAAAATACAACAAGAGCATTGTGACATCATATATCACATATAAGTCATCTATTATGTCATTATGTATGTCATATTATTATACACTCATTATATTGCTGCTCCAATTTGGAATACAACGGACTATACTTCTGCACCCTTATATAATTAAAAGTCATATAAAATATCTTCCATGTAAAAAATACATATTTACCTTGGTTTAAAACTGGTTTGAAGAACTCTGTAATTGTCTTGTTTCTGAAGAGAAAACAAACATCATCTCTTTAAAAGAACAACACTTAAATGCCGACACAGTGCATACTGATGAAATTAAAATGCTATTATTTATTTCTACAGGTTTTGTTTTAATGCCAGCAGCTCTTCTTTCTGACAGATCAGAGAATGCATCACCACCCTCACCTCCTTCTAGCCTTCACTCTGCTCAGCTAATGAAGCCAATCCGTCAGCTTCCTCACTCAAACTTTTCTTTCCTTTATGATCCTAGTAAGTCTCAACCATCCTTCCTGCTTAAACTAAGCTTTCTTAAATGGGACTGACCTCACCAGTACCTTATGAGATGGTGTTGACAACCTCCCCATCTCCACTGCCAACACTTAGAGATGGTAACTCCTACTGTAGTTGTTTTTATTTGTTTGGTTTTTTCCAAGTGTTACATTGGAAAAAGGAGCTGGCCTGATCTATACCATCAGTGACCAAACCCTCTTCAATACATTATTAATTGTAATCATGTCTAACTACAAAGTTCTATATCCAAGTTGTACAAAGTTCAACTAATCCTGTAAATTTCTTCTTTTTGCCTAAAGCCCGTTATGCACCACTGTTCCTTTTTCACAATTCCAGTGCCAAACTGGGATGCAAACTCCTATCTACACTATTACCAGACTTCTCAGCAGAAACCTGTACCAGCACTGCCCCCTAACAAAATCCATGGGTCAGTGGCTTCTCTTCCAGCACACGTTACGGGCATCTGGCTCCCAACAGAAACAGCAGTCTACAACCACCTTATTTTCACACATACGCAAGCTAATTGACAGCTTTAAGTCAGATGTATTTTCTCTGGCAAGAGTAAGTGGGATGTGAGAACACTAAGGCGTTTTTCTGTGAGAGAACGTAGCTTCTAAAAATTGAGAGATCATCTGAGTAACGTACAATTTGAACATTAAAATACATCAAGAACTATGAAATTGCTACCTTCACCTTCTCCCATGCAGTGAGGAATTTTACTAACAAATTCAAGGCTATACTTCTGCCTGGTTTGGAAGTGTCTCTTCAAGTTCCAACAAGATACTGGTGTGAGAAAGCAAGAATAATACAGATCTGTTCCTTCCTCCATCTTTTATAACCTTTCTGTGCCTTACAAAGCAAAGTTATATCATTACTGCCTGTGTAACAGTGATTACCAAGGCAAAATTTATTTATTACAGATTCTAAGCTAACGTATTCAAGCATCCAAACATGACCATGTTTTCACAGAACAACCATTTTTGAAGCTTAGGCCAGGAAAACCTACTACATATTTTTTCAGACTAAACTTGGATTTCCTGTTGAGTCTTTCCCTAAGCTTGTTATTTTCACTTTTGCATTTTCTAAGACGGTTTCTGCATTTTTAGTGCCTGCACAAATACAAAAAGCTGTTTATAATGCACTGACACTTCCTTAATCAGGCTACTGGCAAGCAGTAATGTTTGAGAATACAATAACTCAATGAAAAGCCACCTGTAATCAGAATATGCTAAA
This sequence comes from Megaceryle maxima, assembly GCA_024605025.1. NCBI lineage: Eukaryota > Metazoa > Chordata > Aves > Coraciiformes > Cerylidae > Megaceryle > Megaceryle maxima. Next base: position 67,555 of record JANHGN010008270.1, read on the forward strand.
TGCGTAAAACTGTCTTTTTTGGCTTACCAAAGAGAGCTTACTTACTTTTTGACTTACTAGTCAAAGACTACTTGCCTATACTACCTTAATATGACATAGGCCAAAATACGTCCATTTTTCCCACATGATAAAGTAACAGGGTCCCCAAGTTTCAGTTCAACAGAAGACTCGAAAGGCTAAATTACAGGTTTATTTGCTGTTATTGCATCACTGATTTCTCTTTCTGCACTAGACCACCTCCTACTCTGACACCCTGACCCCACCTTCTCTTGCAAGGCTCTCTCCACACTGCATTCCTCAGGACACTTCCCAATGCTTGCTTGTGACTGCTCTTGCATCTGCAGTATCATCCTGTGCCCCCAGCTTCCTACACTGCCTATCTTTCCAAAACCCTTCTGTTTTCCTAACTAGAGCAACTGTACTTCCTTCCAGGTGAAAGCCCCATCTGCAATACCAACCACTTTTGGCAGTTCAAATCTCACGTTCAGTTTCATTTCAGATTCTTTCCTGCGTTTGAATCTTAAAAGACAAACCAAAACCAAAGCCTTCTGTTTATATTCTTCCTTCCTTCCACAGCCATTGATTTTAAACGACTGCTTAGCTCCCTCCCGCATCTACTGTCTCATTGTTCTATCTTTCTGCTGTCTTTTTATTCTAAATACAAGAACTTTGTTACAAAGTTCATGTTTGTTCCGTAGTTGTACAAAGCCTTGTATAGAAGAGAATGGAGGCACTGACACACACACAAAAAAAAAGTCCCTTTATTAAACTTTTATCCCAGGGAGAGAAAAAAAAAAAGTGAGAATTATTTGTCTTAAAAACAAAAAAAAGTCTAAGTGCTTATCCATTGACATTTTGTAATTCCGCTTCTTGGAAGTGCAAGGGATAGGAACTGTCCCAACTAAAGCAAAATTATCATTTCTCAAGTGCTGTACTGTATCTCAGACAAGGAAATGTACTAGAAACTTCAAACAAAAGCAAGGAGGGGGGGAGAAAGCATGTGATACAGTTCATGGAGGAACACGAGAAATTACTATGATTTCCAACCTGCTTTTCATATATATGAAAGTAAAAAAACAGGTGACTTTCTCTGTGAACAGGACCACAACTGTTCTCAAACTGTTCACAGGAGAATTTCCATTATTGTTTTAATAAGATGTCAAATAATCAGCCCTAAAAGAATGAGGAACTGATGAAGCAACAATAGTTACTGATTTTCATGTGACATGAAAGTGAGAAGTTTTTTAATGTATCTCTGTCAACAACTACACAGCTCAGGTTAAACACTTTTCAGCAAAATACATAAATCCAGCAAAATATATTTATCCCCACTAATAAGCATTCCACCATTTTTTTTTGTGAAATCTCATCTTACCTGAGAGACCAGGGAGACCAGTAAAAAACTCAGATAAAGAAAAGAAAAAAAAACCATAAGCATGTGATGTCACAACAAAGAAAAAAGCCACCCAGTGTAAAGGAAAATAAGCCCTTAAGATGATTAGTGAAGTTAAAACTTAGAGAAGAATAGGACATTATATAATAATGGATGATTAATAGAATACAGGTGCTGTAGAATAATATCTTAAGACTATGTGAATGCTTTTCATTGTCTCCCATATAGCCCTTACCATGGCTGGTTTAAAACCCAGTCCAGCTGAGTGAATAATGGTTATGAATAGATTCCTTTTCTGTTATATCTAAGACATGATAATAGATGGGTAGTCATCTTAGGGTAAGCATTTTATTAAAGGTTAATTACTTTTAGGTTAGCTATAGATCAAGTTAAATTGAGATAAAGGAACAACTCAAGTCTCTCAGAATTCTGAAGGCGAATGCCTGAAGAGACAAGACTGTCATGACCTGTGACATCTGAAGAGGAACTGAAGCAAGATGGCAAAGAATGGCTGAAGATTAATAATGGACTGAGAACTGAGAGGTTGGGGAAAAACACAAGGACTTTTAAGAAGAATATTGATTTAATTAATATTGTGTTAACAGTATATATATGAGTTGAATTTTTTAAGTCCTTTGCCACTCACCGAGGTGATGGCCCAACTCTGAGTTGTTAAATAAAGCAAACCTAGAGTAACCCACTGTTTGGAGAAAGCCTTTTACACCAACAAGGAGATGCACCTAACACACCTTCCAGGTCTTTCAAAAATAAGGGCACAACCTGCATGCGAAAGGGAGGTAATTCTTTCACTTGCTTAAAAAGATGAACCCATGAATATTCTTTAGAAGTAATTAGTGTTTACAGCCCTATCGGTAATTACCTCTGACTGAATAAAAATACCAATAAAAAAAAAAAAAAAACAGAAAAACAAACTGTGCTGAAAACACTAGCAATAGCGCAGAGGAAGCAAAGTCACACAAATGACACTTCTGACAAAATGAAGCTTCTTGAAAAGCACTGTAAAAACAAACAAACAAACAAAACCACCAAAACCAAACACACACAACCCAGATCAGCAAATCACACATAAAACCTCAGAACAATCTTTTATATGACCACAGCAAAACCAAAGCAGAGTAATTTCAGTTTCTTGGTCCAGAAGGAACTCAGAAGAGAAACCGAACTTTTTACCCTCCAGCTTTCATCCAAATGTCAGAGCTATTAAAAGCAGAGGAACAGCAGAAATGAAAGAAATAAGGTGCTACTAGTGGCCTGATGTCATGGCTTAATTCCAGCCTGCAACTAAGCACCAGGCAGCCACACTCTCACTCCTCCACCCTGCCCCGTGGGATGGGAGAATCAAAAAATGAAAACAAATGTATCTCATGGGTTGAGATAAGGACAGCTTAATAACTGAAATAATAATATTAATAGAAATAATAATGAAAAGGAAAAAGAAAAGAGGGAGTGAAACAAAACCTAAGACAGACAACACACAATGCAATTTATTTCTCACCACTCAGTGACTGATGCCCAAGCAGTGATCCACCCCTCCTGGCCAACTCCCCCCCAGTTTACATACTGGGCCTGAGATCATATGGTATGGCCATTTTGGTTCAGCTGTCCTGGCTGTGTCTCCTCCCAACTTCTTATGCCCCTCCAGCCTTCCCACTGTTGAGGCAGGAGAAGATGAAAAATCCTTGACTTAGGGCAAGCACTACTTAGCAACAACAAAACCATCAGCATGCTATCAAACATTATTCTTATACTCAATCCAAAACACAGCTCTGTACCAGCTACTAGAAATAAAATTAACTCTATCCCAGCCAAAAGCAGGACACAAAGGAAAATTACTTGTCTTATACAGTAAGAAATAAAACTTAACTCAGCAGCCTCTGAAATACTTTGTCAAGTCTTTGGCAGAATTTGTATTTGTAGTTGGCAGGCAGGTCTGTCATGTCTAAAAACTGTTATTGACAGCCACTACATTCAGTAGAGACCTTGCCCTCCAGAACCATTAACAGTGCAGTTCCCCCTGCAGCTGGAACAGGCCTGAAAGCCAAAACTGACAACTTCTCTTTTTAGAGCTGAATGGCTGAAGCCTACCTAGCTCTACAGGCAGGGTTGTTAACAAAGACTGAGACATAAGGAAAGACATATGTGCGTATGTAGGAGGCCTCACAGATTTCGAGCAGTGTGCTGGAGAAGTTGGTCAGCACTTTGCCAGATACTTTCTTTGGTCTCCCTGGGAGCTGTCCCGCTGCCTGGTTAACAGGCCCCTTCTGCCTTGGCCAGCGAACTGTCATCACCACACGAGGACAAGAGCCAGCGGCAGGGCTGGCCCTCGCAGTGGTGCTAGTACAGGTGAGGCCGACACACCGGCCACGCTCTCCCCAGTCTCACGCCACCACCGCTGAGGCCCGGCTGGGCCCAGCGGGCTGGAGCTGGGCCCAGAGCCGCGAGGCTGCGCGTCCTCTACCCCCACCGGCGACACCAGCGCCCGCGCCCGGCGCGGTGCACGCCGGGAGCCGCCCGCCGCGGGCGCCCTCTACCGGAGGCGCAGTGCACGCCGGGAGCCGAGGGGCGCCCAACCGGGCGGATGCGGTGCCTTTTAGCGGCCCCAGCCACGTCCCGCGGCCCCGTCTGCCGCTCCCCGCCGGTACCTGAAGTCTTGGGCCATGTCTCTGGCTGCGGCCACTGGCGTAAAATGGCGTCGGGACCTGATATCGGGCGAACCCGGCGACGGCACGCCCACAGTGATCGGCCGGGTCATGGCAGGGGTTGCCCAGCTGACCCCGCGCGGCGGAGGGGAACGGGGAGACCGTCCGCTTCCAGCATCATAGCAACGGCCACCGGCCGGAGCGACCCCCCACCTCCGCAGGCTGCGGGCGGGTGGCAACCGGGATTTTTTTTTTTTTTTACTCGGTCGCTGATTGGCTGAGCGGATAAAGGGGTAGCGCCTCCCGTTGGTTCTTGGCCGCTAGGGGCGGGACGGAGAGCCGGAGCGCGGTTGCGATTGGCTGCGAAGAGAGCGGGAGCGTCCTTCCGCGGCCGAAGGAGGAAGGGCTGCTTGGCGCCTTGGTCTCGTGCCACTCGCCCTCCCACTCCGTTCCCGCTCTCTGATTGGTGCTCGTGGAACAGCCCCCGCCCCCCCTGCGCGAGGGTGAGGCGCCGCCCGAGTTTGTACCCCGACCCAGGGGCTTCGCGGCTGCCCCGCAGCAGCCTTGGCTCCGGGTTCTTCTCTCTGCGGGCGAGCGCCCTCGGCCTGGAGGGAGGCCTCTCCCAACGCAAGCTACCTCTGAGGAGAGTGGCCAGGGAGACCCCCAGTGAGCTGCAGGCCCCAGGGCTTGTGCTACCACTCGGGCAGTCCGGGCCGCATATCCCCCTCCGTAGCCGCCTGGCAAAGTTGCATCCGTTGGGAGGCTGAAAAGGTGGGAAAGGAATAACTTTCATGAAGTCACCCCCCCCTTCCACCGAAGCAGTATGCAGGTCTGGCCTTCTCTGGCACGGCCTCTTGGGCCAGCTTCACTCTGCACCTCCCTTTACCCAGCCCCCTTCAAAGGCAGCCTTCACGCAACTTCCCTGTGTGCTGCGCTGCCACATTCAAACACTTCACCCCTGGGTCAAAAACCTGGACTAGTCAACATGAAGAATCAGATTCGCAAGCTTAGAGAGACAGAGAACTGCCCGCTGTAGTATTCTGCATAATTTGTAAATCCCTGTAAAAATAAGTAACAGACCTCTCCCCGATAGTGGCTGTAACTGGGGTGCTGAAGCTAATTCCTGCCCCTCCTCTGAAGAAACAGAGATAACAGAGCTTCCTTCATCACAACACTGATGTCTGGGGCACTTTTGTTTATTTTAGTGCTTTGACCAAGAGTGGAGATGACCAAGGTCACTCTTCCTAATTTCTTCTTCCAGGAACACCAGGAGACAATGCATTCAAATGGAAAGGAGCGAGCCCTGTGATGTCTCCTTCCACACCCTATCCAAGGTAGGCAGGCCTTGGGAAAGTCCACAAAGCAGAAGTAACAGTAATGCAAAACAGGAAACTGGTTTTTGAGCATTTGAAGTGTCTCAAGTCTGCCACGTACTATGCACTCCAACCCAGCCCCTTTCTTCCTCCTCAGTCTGTTTTTCAAAAGCCTTAATCTATGCAATGCATGATCACTTAACCTCAGAAGGGTAAAATACTTGCTTCTATTACACCCTGTACCTTGCTTCTTCCCACACACATTGTCCTCAGCTTTGAGCTCTTCTCCAGGGACAACCTCTGTAAGATACCTACCAGAAGGGGATCCCCCTGATGACACCACCCTTCAGGACCTGCCATACGCCACAGTACAACCCATCCATGTTTATGCTTGGTGTAACTTCTGTAAGCAACAAATGAAGAACAGTTGGACTTGCTGTCATATAGATTGGCTTGAAAATACAATGGTATGTATTTGAATTACTGACTAATAAAGTGTTAAGTTTCATGCCCAGTGTTAGCCAGGAATTCCAGAAATACTTGTGTCACAATGAAGGAGCAGATGAAATTGAAATAATATAAACATTTGCTTTACCTTTCAAGTTTAATAGTTTAACCCTGAAAAACTGCAGTAGACCTAGAGGCATTTTTACAGTTACATCACCTGAAGACAGTTACAAAAGCATCAGATACAGAACGCACTGGTAAGTTTGCAGGAAATGTGGAGACAACAAGCAGCTTCAACAAAGTCCAATTCCAGCATTGGTGGTGGCAAGGTGAAGCTCTCATAAGGAGCAGACACCAAGGATACAAAAACACCCCACCCACCAGTAATTACCCGAATAATGACTTATAACCTGCTTATGACAAGTATCTGTAATACAGCCAGTGCAGAAGATACTGTGGCACTGTGGATGGTGGGGGAAGTAAGAAAGAGGTTTCATAGTTGTAATGGTATCAGCTTGTTTGGATTTCCTCCCACACCCCTAGGCAGGAAAGTTGTGTACACACACACACACACAGTTTAAAACTAAATACACACCCTACAGCAGGCCCTAATTTCAAATAAATAGCTAATGGCAGTCATTAGGCACGCAAATATAGCTATCAGGCTATCTGTAAGTAATCATCATAAACTACTTTTTAAACATTTTTATTAGAGTAACTCTTATCAATATAGATAATTATTCTCAAGAAAGAGAATCAATTTCCCCTGACAGTCTGGGAGCACTTCACTGCTTACAATTCCTTTGTTTCAAATTAAACAAAAGTTAGAGGACACCTCATGCCTTGCTTTGAAGAAACCAGAAAATAATTTGCCCCCCCCCAATCCCATGCTATTGATTTTAATTTCTATTAATCTTTTCTATCACGCAGTCTGAACACCCACAAATAACCACAAACTATGAAAAAGTACAAATCTAGGAAACCTGATAAGGTTTTACAAGTAGATCTAGAAGTACGCAAGGAGTATTATGCAAGTCATTCTTTGCTATTTATTTAATCTGTTCCTTAATTGCCTTCCAGAATGACTCATGATTTTATTTTCAAGCAAAAGCAGGAAGTACCCTGGAGCATGGCGGTTTTAAACAGTATCCACAAGGAAATGGCTTGCCCACAGCACAGCTTCATCCTGATGAACTGTAATTTGGTCACAGCCCATTAACATCTGAAACTTACCAGTCACAACTATGTGATCTGTATTATAATATTTTAATGTAAATGTTTTAAATAGAGCTAAAAGCCCCGAATCAGAAAGAACAATATGCTTTTGTCGAAGAAACCAAGGAGAGGGGGGGAAAAAAAAAAATAAAATCTAAGCACCATTTCTAGTCTCTCAAGAAATTGCCTTTAGGCTTTTGAAAGAATAGCTGGAATTCAGGACTGTCCAATTTTCACTTAAATGCATCAGTACTTTCAGACTTTCCTCTAGGAAACCTCCCATCACTGTGGAATTCCTGTACCTTAACATTAGAAGGTAAGTATTTCTGAAGTCTTTAAAAGGTAGCTAAAATCATACTGTAAAAAACCCACACCAGTTTCCTGAAGAGTTTGTTTGCTTTCAAATTCAGAAGCCACAGAGATAGTTAATACCTCAAATATATTTATAGAAAAGGAAGAAGGTAGTTCCTTCACCCTTGTAGATCCCTCGCCCAAGTGATTCTGTGGAGACACCTCCTCTGGCAGGAGAGGTCTTTTTAGACACACACTCCAGCTTCCATCTCTCCCAACAACAGCAACCACCACCTGCATTAGGCTTTTCTTGTGGCAAAGGAGTGACCAGTGTGGCCATGCATGGCTGATACACAGAGAGCCAGCAGATCACCCATGGAGGAATAGGTTTAGATATATGGGCCATCAAACACAGCCATGGGGCCACCCTCAGCAGTCAGAAGAGGCTATAACCTGTCTGCAACCACTAACTCAGACCTCCTTTCCAGACAACGTGTGTGAAGAATACAGTTTACCAGAGGGTGATTTGCATCCCTGATCCACTTGGATGGCCAACTTCAGCCATGAACCTCCCTCTACTTACAACATGACTGTTTCAGAGCTCCACATGAAATACAATAACAACATTCTTTGAAATTCTAGGGACCTCCTGTCTCATTAATGTGCCTGTTCATTTCCACCTTGTTTTTATACACCTAACCTTACCAAAGGCACAAAGTGTAAGTCATTCAAAATCACTGACCTTGTGCTATGTCAAGGGAATCGGAGTGAAAAGAGAAGATAGCATTATGAAGTGGCAGACAACCATGAGGCTTGCCTAGAACACTAAGTACTAGAACAGACACAAACACAAGCAGTGAGGGTGCAAAAGGAACGTTTCTCTAAGGAACCACAGGGAGTGACAGGTAAGGGCAAAGATAAATATCATCATCTTCCCCTGGAGTTCAAGTGCTGTAAATTGCTTTTTTCCCCCCTCATACAGGATCAAGTTCGTGTAGAAACAGACCAAGCAGTATTTATTAGCATAGCTTTTATTAAGCTCTTATAGTAGACTTATTAATAGCTATCAGGCAGTAAATTCTATTTTCTTTCATGGTTCACACACATGTCACTCACTGTTACCTGTTAGGGAAGGGGAATCTGAGCACTGTGGTTTTCTTACATAACGAGGCTCACACTGATGTGCCAGTGGCTTCAGCGTCAATGCTCAAAGTTCATCCATTTCTGCAGATACATATGTAAATCATACGTATGTTGATGGCATATGTGCTGGTGGCCTTGTGTAGATTCACCTGACACTATCTTGGGATCATCAGGTCCTGTGGATTCAGCAAGACCTCTTGGTCTTGGAGCTTACCTGCTCCCAACACACACACACTGTGTTTCAGAATGTATTTTTCCTCTCTTCAGCCTCCTGTTTTCTGGTAACTTTTTCTCCATCCATATTCATCTAGTTGTACCTATAGAGTCTGTTTAAACTCAAAAGGGGATGTGATGACAAGTGCTCCAGGTGCACTGTAGGTTGTTCCTCTCAGGCACAGCACGGGGAGCTCTCTCACACCAACCACTATGAACATAGTGTCACAGAGGCACCCCCAAAAGCAACAGCGGTAGCTACCCAAAATGCAAATGTATTCCAACCAAAAATTACCCAGCACTCTAACAGACCAAAGTAAATTACAAGTTTGGTTGTCAGGTGGGAATATACTACTACACAACTAAGTTCTGCAAATGTTCTTTTAGAAAGATGACCCAAAAATGTGTGCACATTCACTCAAAAGGGAAAACGTCCCACTGAAGGGTACCCCAAAAAAGGGATCATTTACCCACAAGGTGCAAGGGCACTCTGAAGGATACCTGTGTGTGTATATATCCAGAAATATTCACTCACCAAAACAGGGGTGAGGGCTCACGCAGTCCTGGGAAGTATCCTTGGGCAGCATCCCAACCCAGGGAGATAATCCCCAACTGCAGACCCACTGCTCCAAGAAGGACCAACTCAAATCAGGTCTTCTAGTCGAGTCTAAGCTGCAGTCATTCTGATTATCTAGGGGCAAGCCCACAACAAAGGCCTGAAACAAAGTAATCAGATTTTAATGTCCATGAAGCCCAGATCTTTACCTCATCTTTAGCAAGCCCCAGTCATTGACAAGTCCTTTTCAGGGTGGCTGCATCTGCCTTAGATGGTCAGTCACAATTTGCAGCACAGTTTCCCAAATCTGTCTCCAACACACTGCTCCCCCACGAAGCTCAGGGTGCCACCACCCCAGTCATGGTTTCCCTCTATTTCAGTAGCAGGAATCACTACATTGTGTGTTGGTGATACGCTAAGGCCTGGATAACAGAGCCAGGCCAAAGGCTGACCTCTAAGATGAGCCCTGTAATGTTATATTTTATAATCAATAATCAAACTTTATTTTGTTTAACTAACGTATGAGAAGACAAGTAGTAACAGAAAACAGGTGACAGATTTGAATGCATATAAGGCAACAAATGTATAGAGACGGAACATTCAGAAGATTTTCACTGCTTTTCCTGGAAGAACACAGATACTGAAAAAAAGTTGTGGAGCTGGTGGAAAGGATAAAACTCACACCTGTGTGGAAGTGTTCTGATACTGGCAGCCATTACACTCTGCACTGCAATGGGGATTGCCGAGTGCTACTTTGGTCTAAGTAGAAAAATGCTCTTTCATTAAAGCAGAATAAGAAACTTTTCTTTACACTTGGGCTGGTTTCCTCTGACTGAAATGTATACCTGAGCATATAGCTAGAAGCATAGCTGCAGCTCACACAAACATGTCTGAACTAAGCCTGTGTAAGCTCATCAAGCTGATGTGCTTTTCCAGGCACCTCCAGACCCAGCTTCCTGGCTGTGCCTGCCTCAGCTGCTCTGCCTTCCCTTCACCACCAATTTGCTGTGTGGTTTCAGCACAGCCGCAAATTATAGTTCAGATATTCCTTGGCATTCTCCATTTTTCTTCCATCTTTTTGGAGAACCTCTCCCTTCCTGCTAATTCCCAGATGTTATCAGGTTAGATGTTCAGCAAAAACCCTACTGAGCATTCCAGGAAACAATTTATACCTCCTTTACCAAGCAGACACTGATATCCTGACATGCAGCTCACGGAGCAGAAGGCTGCACTTTCATTTAGGTGAACATCTGGAGAGAATATTTGTGGTACCAGTTTCAACTGCAGTAATAGCTTCATCTGTGGGGAGTTTTCATATCTCAAGATGGTGAAGTATTTGCTTCTTTCAGAGCATACTCCACGAAGAGAACTGGCATCTCTGGTCAGACAATCAACTAGCACACTAGCTCCCTTTTCTCGACTGGTCAAAAAGCTGGCAGCATTGCACCAATGTGTCAAGGAGGCACATTGCATAGGAAAATACCTGTTATGGTTTTAGGTACTAGAATCATTCCACTACATTAATATACATTTACTAATGACTGCATAGTTTGCTTACACCTTTAACATACTAGTTCTCCTGACACGTGTACCCACTTCTACAAGCATTTTCATTAAAATCTGCAAACAAATCTAGGTCAGAATAGGTGGAACTTAACTACTTCTCTTATACCCTACCTTTTAATTATTCAAGCCTTTCAAAGTTGTACTTCAGCTTAGTATGATAGAAATGTCTGTGTTGGAAGGGACCTCTAGAGGTCATCTGGTCCAACCCCAACTGCTGAGAGCAGGGACATCCTCAACTAGAGCAAGATTGCTCAGAGCTCTATCAAGCCTCACCTTGAATGTCTCCAGGGATGGGGCCTCAACCACCTCTTTGGGCAACCTGTTCCAGTGTTCTACGACCCTCATGGTAAAGAACTTCTTCCTTACATCTAATCCAAATCCCCTCCTTTCTAGTTTAAAGCCATTGTCCCTTATCCTTTCACTCCAGGCCTTTGTAAACAGGCCCTCTCCAGGCTTTCTATAAGCTCCCCTCAGGTACTGGAAGGTGACTATTAGGTCTCCCCTGAGCCTTCTCTTCTCCAGGCTGAACAATCCCAGCTCCCTCAGC
>JANHGN010008271.1:17199-46098 GCA_024605025.1 Megaceryle maxima
GCACCACCCCCTTATGATTTAAAAAAAACCCAAAAAAACCCAAAAAAAAACCAAACAAACAAAAAACCCCAAACAAACAAACAACAAAAAAACCAACAAACAAAAAACCCCCAAAACAAACAAACAAACAAAACCAAAAAAAAAAACAAAACAAAACAAAAAAAAAACCCAAAAAACATGACTGTGAATATTACACCTGACAATTAGTTATTTTAGGACAAATATTAAGCAGCAACTAGCTCTGACAGAGATCTTTGATGAGTACTGGGCTGGGAATTGGATGCCCTAGGAATTAGACTAAATTCTTACTGTTTGCCAGATGGTGACTCAGACTATATAACAGTTTTAGCTATGAAGAGAAATGAGACAACTATCATACCTGAACTGGAACATCAATGTAAATACCATTTCTTTCTTCTTTTTAAAAAGGTGAAATACTAAACCTGCTATTGAGATAAACAAGTTTTAAACTACATCAGTATTTAATTATTCTTACATGGTTTCAGAATAGACCAGCAGGTACATATTGAAGATCCTTATTATAAAGATTTCTTCAACAGATCCAGAAGCAGAATGTCAAGGTGAATAGTAGAACTGCTTGCAGAACAGATACATGTTCTGTACCTTTGCTGGGATTGCCGAGGTTTAGCTTCAGTTTAACTCTATATGGCACAATTTCTTATGTTATTCCAAGCTTTTTATATATATGTATATATATATATTAAAAAATGAAGTAACTTAAACATACTTACAATTTGACACAGACACTTGTGTTCATTGACAAGCTTTTCCAGAGATAAGGACTCGATTACATCTGCTTCTGACAGAGCTCCTTCTCTGTCCTGCTTATTTGCCAGCCTAAAGAACAGAGCAAAAGAAACATTTAGCACGCTGACACAAGAGAGATTCTCAGATCTCCAAAAGAAAGAATAAAGGGAACAAGGAGAAAGTAAAGAGAAAATGCCTTGTTTCAGCTTTAATTCTTAATTGTTCTTTCTACTTAAACATGTTAGCCCCTTATTTTCAGTAGATACTAATATTAAATAATTGCTAAGGTGCTTATTATTTATTTCATAATTAGGAGTAGACAAAACAATTATATTTTACAATGAAGAAGATGGATGTAAAAGACTGTACCATTCCATATCTAAAGCTACACAATACAATCTGTTGGAGTCGATGGATCAAAGTTCAGAACTTTGCAACTTCCCATACCACATGCATTTCCCTGCATAACACTGCTTCATGATCATCTCAGGTCTGCCTATTATTCAGAATCAATCTGATGCCAATTTTGTATGTAATGTTTTAAACCTACTCTTTTTAAGTAAAATTTAAAGCTTGGAGGAAGGAACTTGCATGAATGGCTCTAAAAACATAACTTTTTTTATCAAATAGAGGGAAGAAAAAAAATAAAAGGTGTACAAAACAGATAGCTTACAAAGTAAGTATTTTGTAACGTGAAGTGCCATCTTTGTCTTATTTCTTAGAGAATAGAATTTCTTCTTTGCTTGGTTGCAAAAAGGACTCCAGAAGATAAACATATTTGGGGGGGGATTCTGTTTTTCTTTATCAGATTTGTCTTCCATGTACTCTGTAACTGCATGAAACTCTATAGCAAATAACGTGCGTTTTTTAAAAGGCACAAACCAGACCTGATTTACCACCCAAAGAATGTTGTTATTTCACACTTTAATGTAGACACACACCCTGGAGCAGAGGCTGTTACGTTCATCTCTATAAATTGTTTATCAATAACTACTATAAAGATAAGAGGCCTGTCCAGATTTATAAACATCCCAAATGCTTAAGTTCTTCATTTTTGAAAACCCCCGGCGATATCTCTGGTTCTAACCACAGAAATAAAAAGTTACTTCCTTTTATCAAGACTGACTTTTTAACGTTTTACTGAAAACTCCCCTATATATGAAATGAAACTGGAAAAGCTTCTGATCTAAAGCCCTAAAAGTTACATCACAAAGTACATGTAAGAAAAAGCAATGATAAGTGTCAAAACCTGTATGGAACCATCTCTCACAGAAAGGCAAAATCTTTTCCCTTATTGGGATTTCTCTCAAATATCAAAGTAGCATTTTTATGAAACTTACAGGACTTGAGAACTCAGTTTCTTGATTAAAATTGATTTAAATTGGTCAACATCCAAGAAGGTAGGATGGATTAACAAGGTAAATTTACCAAAGTATTTAGAAATGTGTAAACCCAGCAGCTGTACTGCCAAAGAAGAAACCTTAAAAAGTAAATGTGCAGTCACACTGGTGAATGATTTTCTGAGTTCACTTATAAGCAAACTTTAATAGGAAATGAAAAAATTTAGATAGAAATCCAAAATACATATTTTAAACAGATAAATAAAAGTGACAAAAACCACCACACAGGAAATCACTCATGTTCCTTGAGGGTCCCTGAGTTTTATAAAGAATAAACAAAACTTTGTAACAGACTTAAAGTCAAAAGAGAGTTGCTTCTACCTTCCAGAAAAACTCTCCATGATTACTGGATAGGAATTTGGGGTTTTCCTGTCCCATTATCTACTTTTAAAAGAAAAACAGTATAGTAAAATTCTAGGAACTATGTAAAAATCGTACCTTGGAGCTATCATACTCCTTGCTGGGGGGGTAAAATGGTTAGGATTCACTCCATAGTTAGCAGAATTTGTCAGCACTTCAATTTGACTTAAGACCTTATTCCTACCTATTTTCCATAAGTATGAGATTTTCAATTCTTAATTATTTGACTTCCAAGAGAGTTTTAAGCTTCAAAGAGACATTTAAAAAAAACCAAAACAACCACCATCTCAAAAAAGAAACTTCATTGTCACAATTAACCTGATGCACTGATTCATTATGTAGTATTTCTTTTCAAGAAGAGTTTATGAATGAGACCATAGAAACAGAGCTGCTGCTCAAATGACTATTCTCTCTCAAAGTTCATCAGTCTTAACTAATTGTGGTCCAAAAGATTCATTTATTTATCTTGGGGATAAAAACCCTGACATCCTACTGATAATCAAAACTTTCCTGACTTTCCTGCAGAGCTATAAAGAGCATAAGTCTCTCCTTTCCTGGTTCCTCTTTCTTGCCCTTTTTGAAAGCTATGGTGACTCTGGCTTTCCTCCAGTCCTCAGGGACCTCTCTTGTTCTCCATGACCATTCAAAGATGACAGTTAGTAGCTTTGCAATAACATCTGCCAGGTCCCTTAGCACTTGTGGTACATCCCATGAGGCACATGGATTTGTGGGTGTCCAGCTTGCCTAACTGATCTCTAACCCAATCCTCCTCAACCAAGGGAGAGGCTTCCTTTCTCCAGACTTTCTCTTTTACCTCCAGGGTCTGGGATTCCTGAGGACTGGCCATAGCAGTAATGGAAGCAAAGAAGGCATTCAAGAAACAAAGAAATTTAGCAAAGCTATGAAAAGTAATTAAAAGAGTGGAAACAATTAGCTCCACTTTTTTTTCTTCACATAACCTATCTTTGCTACAGTCTGAAAATCTTACTGCACTGCCCCTTAGTCTCAAAAAGCATTCCTCAGTGATGCTGTCAAATCATCCAGGTCTAATTGAAGAAAATATTTCTGAACTCTGAGTTTGTTGCCACAGCCTACTCCTTTCTCAGCTGAAGATTAAATAACTGCACTATTTACTATCGTATTTGACTGCACATTCTACAAAGCACAACTGAAGCAGAATGAAATGTTGGTAAGTTGCATAGTTCAGTGTGAATGTGACACTAACCTCCGATAACATGCAGTAGCCGATTACTTTTAACCTCTAATATGTTAAAAGGTGTAAGATTTGAGGGGATTTTTGCCAACTGGCTTCCAGTTGTGCTTCTCCATAGCACTCCTATTGCAATACTTACTGCACTCAGTAAAATACAGCTGAGGTGCTCTATGTGGAAAACTATCATATTCAAATAACTGTCTCCACTTTCTGCTCCCCACGAACTTAAGTGTGTTTGCACAGGTTTTCCTGCTTTAGTCTTTAGGTCAAACTTAAAAAATATTTTAACTCCATTTATAAGATACTGTGATAATAGGTATTATTTTGTTGTTTATTTTTTAATTTATTTTCAGGCAAATGCTTTAATAGATCTGTAATCTACCCTTGTTTCCCTTTCTCTTTCTGCTTTAGTGTTGAAGAAAGCAATCCCTGCACTTACACTAGTGCTTCATAGGTGGGCAGTGCTCCACTTCCAGCTTGCAGGGCCTCTATCTAGGGAGCTGCTCCTAGACACTTCCTGCTACAAGGCAGCTCCAGCAGTGATCCGCCTCTCAGCAAGGCTGGGTTTCAAACAGGCAGAACCAGATTCCCCAAGTAGAAAGTAATCAATTTGCCTGTCTACTGCAGTTGCAGAAGTCAGCTTCTCTCTCACACCACTGCTCCTGAAGATGAACCCTTGGACAACTGTGTAAGAACTAGAAGTGGAAGGCATGCAGAAAGTACTTAATGGAATGCCACTCAAGACATATTACTTAGGTAAATATTCAAAACAAAGTTTTTCAGATACCAAGGCTTAATCTCAGGAGTTCCTCCCTAAAGGATAAGGCAGAAAGCCACCAGCACAGAATTAAAAGGTAAAGGCTTTTCTTTTACTTAATGTTTATAAAGTTGCAAATATGAGAAAAAGGCTGTGTAGTGTGGTTTAGAATGGAAATGTGTCTAAGTGACAAGACTTCCAAACAATGGATGCTTACCCTGCAGAGAATTGGCTATTTCTTTGGGTGAATATAGTGTGAGAGCTCTGTTGCTCATGCACAGGAATGCTAGCTTTTAGAGTAATTTTTATGCATAAAGCTTCTTTCTTTAGGGAATATGTCAGAATTATCTTAAAGGATAGACCTTGATTTTAATTTTCCAAGTCAGTAGAACTTCATATATAGCAATTTTTCATGTTTAAAAAAAAAGATGTAGGAAGTATATATAAAACCATACTTGAAAGCACAGAGTGTCTATTGGCTTAGCGCATTAAGTTTGCCAAGTAAGAAGCTTTCACATATAAAATCATGCTTGGCTTATTTCAATTTCACATAAAGTATATTTGGAACCTTCTTAGTGTAACGAACTTATTTTATGCAAGAAATAAAGAAAAGTTAGGCACCAACTGCTTTTACATCAAGTAGGATTTTTTTAAGCAAGTAGAGAGCTTTTGAACTTTAAGAGTCACAGGAAACAATGTGGAAAGGGAGTGTATGTGTGCATTGGCACAACTGACATCTACAGCTCAGTAACAATATTTCTCTTAGAAGCCAGACAACATGCCAGAGAAAAAGTCTGAATGCAAACTGCATGTATTCCTTGACCTGTTTCTAAAATGCAAGTTACCAAAAAAAAAAAAAAGTCTGTATTAGTTTAATTTACAGTCCAAAAGATTTGGTTAAAAAAGTCCAGTATGAAATATTTTGCATCTCAGCTTTCATCAAAAAAAATCCAAGAAATGTTACAGAAAGGGTTTACTTGGAAAAAGGGTGTGTTGTGTGAGGGTATGTACGTGTGCATGTGTTTGATTTCTTGTTTTACAGACTTGGAGGGTTGTTTTTTTTTTAAAACACTGTTAAGTTTCCGATTTACGCATTTCTCTCCAATTATGTGGGAGTCTCATACAGTGACAGAACACTGAGAACTAAATAATGTAGAGGATACACACTGGGCAGGGGGCAGTAATCCATGAAAGGGTCTCATAGATGCTACTTTGGGGGTTAAATTTAATCAGTTATCACAAATTCAAAATTTTGTGTCAAATCTGTGTGGTTGGCCATCAAAATTAACCATTTTAACAATTAACAGCAACAATTATAATTTGTTTCATTTTGGTTAAGTGGCTTCATTCTTACTTCAGGTCTGAATCATAACCCTATTTACCAAATCCGTATTTCTCTGCCACACATTTAATTGCTTTGCTATCAATTTAATCACACCTATTGATCAAATAGGCTGCATCCAAAGAGATGTCTGAGCTCATATCAAGAATATTATGTTCAGCTTCCAGATGTGTAACTCCAAAAGCAGTGACAATAAATGATATTGCCATATATTTGAGAGATATTTTTAAAACATAGTAAATAAAAACTCTTTTCTTATACTCTATTTCACCTTGATATATCAATATCTAGGCATAAAAGTAATTTAGTCAAAGTTGCCTATAAGTTATGTTTTTTTTAAAAAGCTGCCTGGAAATCCTTACATTTATTACAAGTGAGTCCCAAGGCTGTGATACGTAGCTACATGGTCTGATAGAGAAAAAATGAGAATGTAAGGTAGGTGGGATATTGCACACCACAAATTTTGAGACTGCAATTCTACTGTCAGGATGACAAAAAACTTGACACTGATTTATAGCAGTACAAAATCATTAACTAGGAGTTCAAACTATATATCATATGAAATGGAAATAATTTCACCTGTCCTCTATCCCGTCGCAGCCCTTTCTCTTGCTCATAGTTTATTTTCAAATATTGCTTTAACGTATAACAATAGCTGGACCTTAATTATGTGATATTTTGGCAGAGAAGATAGATTACGATTTTCTTTCTGAATTTCTGTGGCCTGGAGGTGGCCATCAGATCTGCACCACATAATTATGTGAAGATGCTGTTTTCTAGTATTATTCTTGCTGGAAACAAACTCAGAAGTAAATGTATAGACTATAGATACCTTTCTACTGCTAATTTCTGACTTTTTTTTTTTTAAAGAGCACTACTGACACTAACTCTCTGGTTCAGTAGGTGAAAAAGCCACTATCAAAACATTAAATAAATTCTTCAGTTTTGCTTTTAAGCAAGGGATACTCTATTCTCTTAACAAATACAGAGAATAATCGACAGACTGATTAGCACACTGAGATCATTGTGTCGTCAATCCGGACTTGTAGGTGCAGTATGTGTCACCGTAACTGTGACTTATGTCAGTGTGAAAGCATGACCTCACCACCTTTCATTACCCAAAGTATCAGTAGGGAACATGGGAATTGATATCTGTAGACAGGGAAATAGTGGTACATGCTTTTTCTCAAGTCTTCCACATCTGCAGCCACACATTCCTAACAAAAGTTCTAAAACTCCAAAGAACAATCTCAGATTTGTCACCAATTCACTGTGCATCTTCAACCAAATACTTCATAAAATAAAAAAAAAAAAAAATCCCCACATTTATCTAATTGGAATGTAAGAGAAGTACTGACAACTGTAGAAATTTCAGAAGTATAAACAGCTTGTAATACAGATGATTCACAAACTGCTGTATTCTTTCACACCACGAATGCTAAAGTCTCTATCTTGTGTGTTATTCTCTTCTCTCTCAGGATTCTTTCCCGTATCATGAAATACCACAAAATCAGCATAAGACAGTTACATCTCATACAACATGACTGCATTACAGATTTCTGGCCAAACACCCAAGAACATTTGTATTAAGTAACTAAGGTCTATTTTCCACCTCTACATCTCCCTCTGAGGGCTTACTCAGCAGCATGATTTGTTTACACTTTGAGCAGTTTTAGACTCATTCTTACCCATATAAGAAACTCCTTGAATACTCAGGCCTGGTTTATTCCATTTGCATCTCATTTTACTTCACGTCAACATTTCTCCACTTCCCATGATCTATTTCACAGTATTCCCAAGCTACATTGCTTCAAATGCAGCATTTCTAAGCTTCTGCATAGTGGTCATTTTGGTTTCATGAAGCAACTGCCTTACGGCAGTTCTGGTAGGTAACATTGTCTCAAGGGAACAAGAAACCAGTTGTATTCCCTCAATGTTACATAGTAGGCAATGCCAGAAGCCATGTGCTACAGGTTGTTTCTCAATGATGAAGGCAGACAAATACAAATGACCTTTGCATGTTAGTATTTTTAAGTTATGAAGGAGATACCCATTAGCACTTCAGTCCCCTGTGCTGAAAATGTTACTGATTTTGCACTATCATATCACATACACTCTGATACAATTTAGGTACCTTCCACATATGACGACGACATTTTTTTTTAGGAGCATAACCAGGGCAAGCTCTCTGCCTTTGGTATTTTCCTGTTGAACCACTCCCATGCTTCCCACAAACAGAAATTTGAACCTAGAACTATTTTTAAGTATGTTTTTCCAAGGACTTATCTTAACACAGAAATGCTTTCAAAGGATATTTTCATCTAACCACCTTGCTGTGTGATAATCCTTGGTTTAAGCATGTTTATTTAGCATGTATTTAAGTGAAAGGAAACTTTTTAAACAAAGGAGAAAATAAATATAACCTGTAGCAAGATTGCTTATGTTAGTTATTTGAGATATATCTTCGGGTAATATGGCAAGATTTCAAAACATCATCAAACAAGTTCCTTTCTTGGGAGAACACATGAAAGAGCACAGCCTTTGGAGCAAACTGAAATTTCAACTTGAGCCCCTAGTTTTGCCCACAGACTACTATAAGTATCTTAAATGGTAGGCAATTAAATGGTATATGTTTCTCACTAAGTTTTTGTTCCTAAACTTAAGGCATTTAAAGCAGTAATCAAGTTCCAGACCAGAGTATTACTCCAAACATTACACAGAGCCATTGTGCTGAAAAATAACAGTTATACTGGTTTGTTGACACCATATAACAGAGCTATAATATAGCTTGACTGCAGCCTGCAAAAGATTTAATATAATAAAAAAGATTATAAATAATCTGGAATTCCTTTGGGACACGTTGCCTGAAAGTGTCCTCTACCCAGTGCCCTTAAATGACTCATAACTAAGAAAAACAGACTGACTTATTTTTGTTCTAATCAGAAAGAAAAAAAAAAAAAAAAGAAAACAACATAGCTACTTGAGCAGAGGTAAAGAATGGAGTATTATGCAGAACACAGTTCATATATATTTCAAAGAGCTCTTAAAGAGAGAATTCTGTCCCTTGATTGTCTGTAAATCCTCTTCTCCTAATGGACGCCAGTACATTAAAAATTAACATAAGAAATCATGCAAATTGCACCAAAGATTAAATACAAACAAGAGCCTTTTCTGTCAGGAATGTTAATCAATGTGCTTAATAATCAAGAAGTAGTGAACAGAACTATTGAAATGAAAGTAAACTGGAGTTTTTAGTAAGTTGGGTGATGAGGAAGTAAAAAGAATTCATCAGTGCCATAAAAGAAGCCATTGAAGCTAATGACAACCAGTAACATGAGTTCCATGTGATCAACTTAGTTACTTCACATAACCATTTATACCTTTTAACTTAATGACTTTTGGAGGTAGGCTCCCTGTTTACTGGGTCTACTGATAAATTAGATAGGTGGAAGAATATTCTATATGTCTGCTTTACAATTAAGCAAAAGAACATATGAACTTGCCTTTTTTTTTATTAAAAAAAAAAATCAGTTACATCCAATTTATTATCTCTGAATTGAGGACATACTTTATCATCATAACAGATTAATAATGGTGGTCCAGTCATCAGGATCATTATTCCTCTAGTCCCTGTGCTGAGGTAATTGTCATTATGCTTTCCCAGACACGTTATCAGTTTGACCAGAGAGATTCACAACCTTGATGAGCAACACACTAAAGTTATCAGAAGGCAAGGACTCTTGCAATACCTTTAAAATGTATTTGACAGAGACATGAAAAGTACATTTCTGAGCCTGTGAACTATATATAACGATACCAACCAAAAGAAAAATATACAATCACCACTGGTGATGATAAAAATACTGAGGGGCAGGGAGGGAAGCCTTGTTAGAAGAGAAGATATGCCAGTGACCAAACTGAAAGGCCTCATGTTCATTCCTACTGTTTCTCCCCAAATACGTGCATGAAAGCACATCAATAATCCTTGAACTCCAAGTAAAATTTAAGTACTGGGCATAACAGGGCCTGATTCTTCCTTGTTCCTTTTCTTACCCCTGTCACCTCCTCCCCAAATCCATCCTGTAGCCCTGTCTTGTCTTTACTATGTTTTCAATCCTACATTGTTTCTAAGTGTGAACAGAGAGGGCACAGTGCCACATCAGTTTGACTAAATTACTGCAGCCGTATTATTACAGCAACTCCATTTCTACAGATTATCTTTTATTAAAAGCTGGCTAACAGCTTGTGATTCTGTCTCCAGACATGTTTTTAGCATTGGTAAAAGTTGAGATAAAAGACCACACAGCAGCATTCATGACTGAGGAATGGCCAGAAACATGGGCAAACCTCACCAAAGCCTTCTTCAGCATTTAGGGCCATTTCTAAATATAGTCAATAATTTGATGCTACAGTTTCACAAGCTAATGCTTTCCCATCTACCAGTTTGCTTTGCCTTTACTGCAGTCTCAACTGTTTTAATCAAAGATTTCAAGTTTCAATAAAGAAAAAGTCTGATGAGGAT
Organism: Megaceryle maxima; assembly: GCA_024605025.1. Classification (NCBI taxonomy): domain Eukaryota; kingdom Metazoa; phylum Chordata; class Aves; order Coraciiformes; family Cerylidae; genus Megaceryle; species Megaceryle maxima. The sequence continues at coordinate 27,562 of JANHGN010008271.1, forward strand.
GTGCTAAGCTGTGCTGCCTTATCACTTCAGAAGGTTCATCTTTTAAAGATCTTATTTTTTAATATAGGGGACACACTAAGTTACTGGAGTCCTTTCAGACGACACATTCCCTTCACTCAACTCTAAAAGAATAGGCATATTCTCCCTCTGTTGACAAGAGCTTCAAGAAAATAGGTATTTAATCTCAAAAGAACAGGATGTGCCCCTATACGTATACACAAACACCCAGGACAACAACTAGGACTCCGTATATGAACAAAGTTTGTTGTGGAACACTCAGGAAGTCAAGCCAACAATTTCCAAGGTTATCTTTGTTAAAAAGACATCCTTATTTATCTGAAGCCAGCATGCATTTCAATTGCCAGTATAATCAACTACGTTTATCAGCAAGCACCTACAGTGGCAGGTTTTGCAGGCAAGCCCAATAGGATATAAGATATGAAACTAAGGTTCAGTTGCTTACATTCCATTCTTTAGTGAGAATGATGTTTAAACAAACAAAAAAAACCGAAACCATTATCAGCAATCTTAAGTATTTTCTCCTTACTACTTCGCAAGTTTGATATTTAAGAGTATTTGCAGATTCGCAGTTCTGGCTTTTTTTGTTTGTTTTCCCCTCCCAAGGAATACAGCTATTTCAGAACTAATGCACTCAAAACCTTGAAAATACATGTCAATTGTGAATGGAGACACAAATGGAAGATGAAGCCCAGTACAGTTCTTATGCTCCTGTGCTTAACTTACTTTCAAGCCGTAGGAGATTAATCATATGAAAAATTGGTAACTGCCCTTTTGAGAAATGGTAATGTTCTGAAGGAGTAACTGCATGAATGTTTTAGAACTTTTCAGTCATTACTTATATTCTCTTAGATACAAGAAAGTCTTGCCACCTCACATCATAAGCATTAACAGTGCCCTGAGAACTTGCTTTTAAGCACAGGCTTGTCAAGCCATGCTAAATTAACATGGGTCAACAGATGTGTTAGGCTATACTAAAACAGATTTTCAGGTCACTTCTCTATAGCCTTGTTTAGTGCTCCCGATTCCTTTCACATGCCCCAGACTGAACTTTCCCTGCAGCAGTCTCGGTGATGCCAAGCAGCTCTGAAACATTCCTGAACAGCCTTATCTTGAAGAAATTGCCTGACTGCTGCTGTGGGGAGATACACAGTAAATTAGGCAATGAAGAGGAGTTACTGTAACAAAAATCGATACATGTTGCAATTTCCCCACCCAAAAGTAGTGTTTTCCAATAAATTACTCTGTACATTACTATAACTTCTAATAACCGCCAGACTTTTTGGATTCTTTTTGTGTGAAACAACAAATGCTAAATGCAGATATTAAGGTATTAAAAGTGAAAAAGTGTTAAGGGAAACCCAAACTAGGACACAATTATCAACATTCTTTCTCACAATTGATCTCTGTATCATGTAGTTCTGTTTTTCAACTAATTCTCCTGCAACCAGCCAGATTTAAGTCTGTGAAAGACATGTTCACGCTGTGAAACTCCATGACTTATATTATGCAAAAAACTATTTAGGGATTTTAAATATGCACAAGGGAGCGGAGATACCACAGAAGTATCATTTGAAGCTGTTCAAATGTAACAAAATAATTTGCATATTGAGAGATTACTGGATTTATACTTTGCAGTAATTACAAATGTATCTTTTTTGGATACTACAGAGAAATGCTGCATTTGCTTATGCACACACACAGATTCTTTTTAAAGTTTGAGAAGAAATGCATCTATAAACCACTACTATTTCAGAAGACTGCCCTGAAACCTCTGAAAACAGCCAAAAGATACTACTGTTCGTTTACACTTGAACAGACCTTTGAAAGACACATATTTGATTTAACCAGAAGACCCTAAGTAAAAAATCCCCTAATCTTCTAGTCATGAACATTTTACTTTTTACTGAAATTTTCCATTCTTGATAACAATCCAAGAAAAACATTCATGTGGAATAAAGCATTTTCTGTCCTCTAATTCAAAATAGAAACTTAGGAATTATCTAAAACATACACAATAGAAACTTTTCTTAATTGTATCTCCAGTAAAGCTGGCACAACAGCTATGGTAGAAAACAGAACAAAACTGACTACATATTAAATAAGAAACAGTACTGAATTTTATCCCACTATGATGTACAAAGTAAATCTGCATAAATTTTATGAAGACTGCAAATGACAGTGTAATAATAGGTTACAATAATCAAAAAAAAAAAAGCTTAGAAAATCTTCAAGCTGCAACATTCGTGATATGGATCCACCTCTATGAAAACTAGGACAGTTAAAAAAAAAAAAGTGTTTTCTAGAGTTCTGTTGTTCTGGTTTGCTATAAAGTTAACTGTTTCAGTTACCGTCAGTTTAAATCCCTGGGCAAGGGAAGGCAAGGAAAATGGAGACTTTTTTTCAGTGTGGCTAAATTAAAAGCCTACAGTAGTTTATTCATGCAAAAACTCTGATTTATTAGATAGTCTCTCATAACATCAAAAGCTGAGTTTTCTACTGAGAATCCGAAAATGGAGAGGTACACATTCACTTCTATTTCCCAAAAAGATTTAAAGGCTGATTAGTTCACATCAAATAAGGAATTATGATAAAATAAGAATAAGCTACTCCTCTCTTCCTCCCCCAAATGTAAGTCCACTCCACATGGCATATTCCTCATCGTTCTAAGCTCTGGATCCGACACCACAGTCTACCACAAAAATGGGCTTGGGCTACAAATCACTGCATGTGGGAAAAACACTATAGTGAAGAAGCTGCAGGAAGATTTAACTGTACCTATCTGAAGATAAATTAAAAACATTACATTATAATGTAAAGTCCTACAGAAACATGATTAAATGGTGGAGTGCACTGACACCAACTATCTTTGTACAGAATACCTACCACTTCCAATTCATTGCTACTTTACTTTTGTGCAGAGGAAAGTAGCTCTGATTTCCAAAACCATTTTTCATGTATACATACAACTGCTAACATTGATTGTTCTTACATTTTGATTACAGTGAAACAACAAAAAACGATACTGGAGTTAACTCTCTACTTTGCAAGAAGGGGGGGAAAAAACCAAAACAAATAAACGTGAACACAAAAGCCATGAAAGACCGCCTCCAAGAGCTTAAACTGAGAGCTAAAGAACTACAGATAGCTGGTGAAAACAACAGATCAGCTGTACAAGATGATCAGGAGGAATTTGAACAGCAGGCCATTATTTATGAAAAAGAGCCCATAACTGAAAGGCACTTGCATGAAATCCAGAAGCTTCAGAATGAAATTAATAATTTGGTGGAGGAAGTTCATAAATTCAGTCAACAGCAAAGAAGCCTACTATCTTCAATGAGAAGATTCAGTGTTCTTAAAAAGGAATCTAACATAGCAAGAGAAATAAAAATTCAAGCAGAGCATATACAAAAATGTTTGGATGAACTGTCAAGAACAGTGAAAAAAGCTGAAAATGAACATGGGCCATCATGTGCCACAGTAAGAATTCTAGCCTCCCAGCATGCTTTCTTATCGAAGTGTTACCTAAGTGCTATGCTCTCATACAATGATGCTATAACTGCTAAGCAAGAGAAATGCAGAAGATTTATTGTCCGGCAGCTCGAAGTAGCTGGTAAAGAGGTATCTGAGGAAGAAGTCAATGACATGCTCCAACAAGGAAAATGGGAGGTTTTCAATGAAAATCTACTCACTGAAGTAAAAATTACCAAAGCTCAGCTTTCAGAGATTGAACAGAGACACAAAGAACTAGTCAATCTGGAGAATCAGATCAAAGACTTACAGGAACTTTTTATCCAGATATCAGTTCTGGTAGAGGAGCAAGGGGAGATGATCAACAACATTGAAATCAGTATGAACAACACTCAAGAATACACTCAAGCATCTAAAGAAAAGTTTGGGCTTGCAGTCAAGTATCGAAAAAGAAACCCTTGCAAAGCAATATGCTGTTGGTGTTGTCCATGCTGCTAATCACAAACACTGTTTGAAATACCAATGGTTTCTAGATAGTAAACCAATCTTGTAAAGCAGTCTCGGGATCCCTTGATTGCTTCGTTTTCATTCCCATTTCCTCTTCCACAGAGCTCTCGGGAAAAAACTGCATCTGTTTTTCCAGAGCTGGAAGAATGGTTTTCACAGAAACACATGGACTAGGGGAAAGAAACAAAGGACACATGTGACATTTCTTTGTTATTCCACTCAAACTAAACCAATGTGGCAAGAAACTACCTGTGCTTTTGAGAAGCATTGAAAATATTGTTAATCTCAAAGACAAGATTCATAAGAACTGTTTAGTTACCTTTTGCAAAATAATAATGAGTAACTTTTACTGCCTTGGGGTTTTTTAGCACTCATATTTACTTGGTTCAAAATACAAGCTGTGCTTTTTTTTTTTTCCTACTCAGGAATATTTAATGCCACCTAAAATATCTACGCGTAAAGCAGACATCTTAATAACAACCCAGAATGTGATACCTAAATTAACAAGAAGCCAGAAAACAATTATCAGAAGTACTTCAATACTACCTCTATAGGAAAAGTTGCTTGCAGGCTTACTTACCTACCTTACACCATGAAATAATGCTCATCTTATAGTAGAACAGTGTGGACTGCCTTATGGAATGCAGAATAAACTTTGGCTTATTTATTTTAGTAACACCATGCTGTATTTCTTACAGACAGGTTTTGAACTGATATTTTCTGAACATATTAAAGATCATGAGCAGCAGAATACCACATCACCAAGCCTACTGGGACATTTCTTACCAGCCTACTGAGAAGTATTAATAATCTGACAGAGATATTTACATTATACAGCTACATAGGCAGACCCCTACCAGGTAAGGACAAGGGAATATGATACATTATTAAACAGTCATAAGACATAGGTTACAGAACAGTAAGAACATCTAAATATGCAGTTGCTTCTGAAGTCTCATTTTTACTAGTAAAAAAATGAAGGAAAGAATATAATAAAAAAATAGTACTCCATTCTTATAAAAATAAGTATAACCTAGAATGAGAGAATGATTTAGTTTAGAATGAACTTCTGGGCAACATGCAGATCAATCTCTTGCTCAAATCAAGACAGGAATTTCCCTGGATGCAGCTCTTGTCCACTACTTCTTATCCTACCAACATACCTCTGAGAAGAGCCTTGTTCTGTTATCTTCATACATTACTAGTACACAGCAGGAAGATCTCTTCCTTTATTTCTTCATCTTAAGTCTGAGAAAATGCAACTCTGAGTTTCCTCATGTGTTCCACACTCAAACACCCAAGCAGCATGAACTCATGAGAGTACAAGCAACATTTATTTGCCTTCACGTTCTTCTTGTAGTTGAAAGTCCAGAACTGGACATGGAAATAGGGCATGCATTTATTTGTACTGTTACAGGAATGGCCACAAGAACTAGTTGAGGGTTTCCAGAACTCTAAATGGTTCCATGAAATTTTGCCAATTGTAGCAGCCTAGGATCCTCAGGTAGGTATGCAAAATGGATGCCTGAAGTAGCAAATATGAAGGACTCCTCCGAGTCCTACAGCACCACTAGCCATTGACTCAACCTGTCCCTGAAGATACTGTAGCTGTTTTTTGTGAAACAGTGGAATGAGCAAGATGGGAAGTTATGCCACTGCTTTATTTTACAGCAGCAGTGATTTCTGCAGTGAAGGGAAGCAAGCAAATGTGGAGTGCTTATGCTTTCCATAGTCCCAATGATTTCTGCCCTGTATCCAACTGCTCTGGAACTGAATGACAAATAGTGCTCTAATGTAATTTAACAGAAAATAATAATGCAACTGAGACAAAAAGGATATTTCCAGGAGAGGGGAAAAAAAAAACCAAAACAAAAAACCACCACCACCACCAACAACAAAAAAACACAAAAAAACCCCACCACACAACCACGAACCAAAAAAATAAAAACAACACCCCCCCCCAAAAAAAAAAAAACCCCAAAAAAAAAACACAAAACCAAAACCAACCAGAAAACAAAACAACAAGATGAGAAATGTGGTTTTTTTCCTTTTAAGATGCTGGAGCTCTTTAGCATACAGGCAGATTTTTTCAAATATTAAGGTGAAAGCTGCCCATTAATGATCTGTAATGACCATTTCATTTTCTGTCCATATATGAAAACAGAAAAAAAAGCACTGAAAGTTAACTGTGCGAATGCCATTAAACAACCATGAAGAATAGCATTTATTAATAGACCTGGAAAATTTATCACAACCTGCAACCATTAGACCTCTTCCAGTATTTTACACAGCGTTAGAAGAATCAGTAACAGGATGTTTATAGCTATTCTCTCAACCTACATAGAAGCAGTTATTCATTTTCTGGGAGCAGTAATAAATCCTTTTCTTTGAATTTGCTCTCAATAATGAAATCTCATATCCACAGACACATCTCTTCCCACCCCTTCCCACTTTAAAATCAGAATTTAGAAAGCAGCTATGTTTTCTGAGGGTGAAGGTCTCAGTCTGATTGCTGAGTGTGCGCTGGCAGAAACATCTGCTTTCGCAGATCCTGCTCTTCCACAAGAGTCCAATGATTTAGCAAGGAAAACCTGCCTCAGATGTAGTCAGTGTGGTCTTCCTATAGTTTTCAAGGGTGTCAGGACCAAGGGTGCCTTGGTTTTAACAGTAATACTGTAAGAACTGTTTTGAAATGTATATCCCTTCATTTTTAAGAATGTAAGGAGAATTGAAGGCAAGCTGTAAGATTACTTCTGTAACTTTTGGTTGGAAAGGCATTACTTTCAAAAGCAGAATTCCCCCATTAGCAGTTCTGAAGAATATCCTTTTTCCTTTCTTAATATACCTACTACAAAATGATTAATATCTCCAAAGTAAAATTTAAGCAAAGTCTTTATTTTCTTCACCACACTTAGTACAGACAGGCTAAAAACTAACAAAGCACAGAGCAGTATCACCAAAAACTGGTAACCACTGGAGATAAGTCTGCTGTGATGCATCAAGCTGTACATGTGAACAGGTCACTGTCCCTATGGATTGCACTTGGGGATTCTGGGTATCAGTTTGGGAATTTTGCTTGAACACAATTCTTAACTATTGGTCAGTTTCCTTAATTCCTGATTTCCTTAATTTTAGTCTCTGCTGCTCCCAAAACAGTATGTTCAGTGACTGAGAGCTCAGGTTGAAAAAGATGACTTCATAGTTGAGTTTTTCCTCTCATCCCAGTAAAAACTGGGTATATTGAAGAAAGTGACCACGGATATCCTCTATCCACTGTATAAAATGTACTATTTAAGTGTTGCATGTATGTGCTACAATCCCAGCTGGATTTGTGACTTAGTAAAGCACATTTAGAACTTTATTTTGGATTGGGACTTAACTCAGATTTTCTTCATCCTAAAATACAAATAGTAATTGAGTTTCTTATGAGAAATGTTGTTTTTCAAACTCGCAGCAGATGCAGAAAGATGAATTGATATGTTGGTGCAAAAGTGCTCTTGTATAACTGAAGAAAATTGCCTATATGTAACCAGAAAGTACTGAAGTGATACAATAATATATGAACATCTAAATACGAAACACCTTGTTCATTTAGTAAAAAAGTCCAGATAAAATGTGATATCAGTGAAACTTGTCTTAAATGACCAATAAAATATGCTGCTCAAATTAACTATCTTATCAGTATTATTTCTAAGAGAAAATAAGCATGACTGTACTAATTATGCTTACGGATAAATATGAAGCTTCAGAGAGAGAGAGCTTTCTCAACCATTGTTGTTTAAGCTTAATTACATCAGGTTTTTTTTGATGGTAACTGTTGTGTGCTGATGAGTGTCTTCTAATCAGTCTTTCTATTTTTCCTGTAGTGCAGGATTGTGGCTGTGACCCAAATATTGAGAATGAGCATGGTTATGAAACGGATGAGAACTAAAAGAAAAAAAAAAAAAATCTGTAAGCATAAATCCAAAAGAATCAACTGCTGTCATTTTCAGAAGATGTGATGTTCTCTAAACCTTCACTGAGGTACAAACAGGTTCCCATTCTGCAACTCTTTTCAGTCAAATAGTTTAAATGATCATGTCCAGGAACCCACTCTCAAAGTCAATATAGCAGAGAAGAGCATTTAGCATTTGTGAGTGATATCTGAAAATAATACATCACAGTGCCTTCAATTCCTTTGTGACAAAACCAGGAGAATAGTACAAGTTTGAGTAGCTTCATATTAATTTATATTTACATCCAAAAACTAAACGCGGGAGCGGCCGCTCACGTGTCCTTCATAGTTACGTGTGTTGTTTGTTGTTTATCATAAAAGGATTACTCTCTACTGTCATCTGTTAAGTTTAGGCTTCACAGAGACAGGAAATACTTCTATCTCTCGGATTTTAACAAGAGGAAATCTGACAACTGAGAAAAAAGCCTTTTTCAATATCTTCATTACCTTCTAGATTTTTTAAAAACCAAAATAAGCATAGTAAGACCACAGAGATCTAATGTCCATTTGGTAAAAGGAATATTCACAGAAATATACACAAAACTTTGCTTCAGAAATATCTGATATTTGACAGTTTCACAAATGGGTATGAAACAAAGATGAACAGGCCAAAGTGTTCAGTGTTAGAAGTTAGCCAGAAACATTTTCCATTAAAGCAGCAAAGTATCAGTGTTTGCTGCCACCTATTCCATGTTCAAAAGCGTATTTATTGTGCTACATTTTAAAAGACAGTTTTAACCAGAGCCAGCTTTACTTTCAAGAGCCATCTTTTTACATTCATGGTGTTTGTTTTTCTCCCTTCCTTCCTCCCCTCAGTGTACCTCTCTTGCTTCTGGTCATGGTAACTGACCTGTCCAAATTTCTGTGTATGCATTATGCCAACTTTTTGGTGATCGAGTTTAACTACATGGCCCCAAAACTCCTACTTTGACAAAGAGAAAGCAGCAAGCACAGGGGTGAAAATGAGTGACTGAAAAGGGGGATGCCTTTTCCCATGAAAGAGATGCTTGAACTGCTTGTAAAACTAGAGCCTTATTGTGCTGCAGAGGAGTAATTAAAAATAAAAAAGGAAAATAGTATCTTCATATGATGTCTCTGATGAAACACCAGTTTTTACCTAGAACAAGGAACCACCTAATAAAGTACAAGGTGATTTTGTTACTGTTCTTACATCAACCAAGTGTTGATTTTGAGCTATTTACTGAAAAATCTGCTGCACTCCTTAGCTCTTTCAGCTTCTTCAGGATGGTAAGAAGCTGTTAAATAAATTTGCTTTATCATGAAATCAGTTTCAAATTATACATTTTAAGCCATTTTTTTCTGAGTTTCTTAGCAGCCTACCATTTCATTTTCAGCCTGGCATAAACTTCCTGAATGTTGTGCCTAAAACTATTGATACACTAAGCTGAACTTGAAGCGGTTTTCTAGAAGAATTTTTTTATGCACAAACCTCACAATAAGAAAAGGAAACATTTGAAAAGCTATCATGCAATTATTACAGACTTTTAAGTTGTATTTTGCTAAATTTATGTGTTTAAATATTATTTGTAATGCCTTATTCTGCTATTTTCATAATTACATTAACTTTATTGTGCTTTTGCCTTTCAAAAAAAAAACCTGGGTTTTGGACCACTTGTCACCCCATGATGAGCATAAGCAGGTTTTTTTCTTTTCTTCAGGTATTTGACTGATTCATAAAGCTATGCTACTTTTTCCACCAGTAACTCCTTCCCTCACTGTGCTAACTCACCAGGTTCATGATTTGTTCTGAGACCAGATAATTGCTTTTACAAAGCATCTAAAAACTGCCACGGCACCTGTTATCTTGGAAAGTTGGCCAACTCCATACTTCACTCACCTGCAAGATCATTTGTAGTCATTACAGTTGTAACAATTCTTGCTGTAAATTGAATGAGTTTTGATTAGTGGACTAGATACAACACATTTACATCTTAAAAAAATGCTGCAATACCTATTTTTCAATAGAGGATAATCTTGCGTGAGAAGATTGTATACACATTCCAACTTGTACTGCATCCACTCTTCACTATTTTAGCTTCAGAGATCAAGTTCTCAAAGCTGAGAGATGCTGTATTGAGTCTTTTTTAATGATAAAATCACTGCCATATTTTCAGTTTGTATATCTACCTATCTCACTAGATTGGATGTGGTCAGAGTTTACTGGTTCTCTTTCTGTTCCTCCCTTCTCGAGTAGTTGATACTGTGCTACACCCACAATCAAGTTAGCATGACTTAACCATTGTGAATGTTCACATGCATGCTTTTAGGCTTCTGCAAATATGAGGAATTCAGTTTTTCTTCCCACAGCAAATCTAAACATTAATTATTTCACATTTGCAGCAGACTAAAACCATTTACAAAGTTTACTACCAGTCAGCGAACAGACCACAGCTTCTATACTGACTTAAAAACATCTGTTTCATGGGGAAATAGATCCAGCATCACTATGTTTTATAGTAAAAATATTTTAAGCAAGTTTTGTGAATATGACAAAGGCACTTCTGACAAATAGCTGTAAAAGAACTATTCGTGCAGACCACTAGCTAATTAATACATGAATTGCACAAGTCACTGTTCTTGGTATGTTCTTAAATTCTCCTCTGTTGAGAAATGCATTTATATGTAGTTGTAGAGTTAAAGGTATTTAGCATGAAGTATCTATTTGTAGATGACTTCAGAATTAGCATTGTCTCATTGTCTAACTCAAAATTTAGCACCTTTTTTCATGCTGGATCACTAGTAATTTTATTAAATGCTAGAATGTAAAATTCTTTTCTTTGTAAAGACACTTTTTCAGTTATTTCAACTGTATCAGGTTACCTTGGCATTATTTGCATGTTTTCTAAGTCAAAATGTCACTACGACAGAGATGATGTCAATACTAAAACTTGATTTCAAGAGACTGTGTGGTATCTGAGCCTCGGAAGTTGGCACTAAGGGAAACTTTTATTAGGCGAGATTTTTACCTACTATGATGGAATGGAAGAGGCATTAGGATGAGATACGGCTTTAAAGAAGGAAAAAACGGTGCTTTGCATCAAGTTTCCCAGATCTTACTTGCACAGGTATATGCAGACATACTCCAGGTCAAGGCGCTCACTTGTCCGGAATCTTTTGTCTGCCAGAGGCACCGCAGCTGAGCCAGTTTACTGGCTGCACTGATGAACGTGCACAAATTCTGAAAAGCAGGCAAAAAAAGAGAAAGAACCTTTGCCTCGGCCATTAGTGTGTAACTTACTAAAACCCAGGACTAAGCTTTTTCATGTAGAATAAAAAAGAAAAAAAAATTTAAATAGACTTTTTCAATATTGGAACCCAAGCATTTCTGCTTCCTACCAAGGAACTGTGAAGCAAAAAAACTGAAGTTACCAGAAGCAAAGAACAGATTTCTGAGTTACTGCCCAGAAAGATGCTTAAAGAGCACAACTGCCACTGCTGTTGGCAAATGTTTGACAGAGACAAATAAAATGTGAAGCAAAGAAATAAAAAAGCCTCTCAACCTGCTACATAGAACTGTTTATGAAAGTTAGCTAAAATGAGACTGATCTAGTCTAAACAGCAAGGTTGATTCAGACCATCTGTTGCCATTATGTCTGGCAAACTAAACCATCAAAGAATGGGAAAACTGACAAGAATGTGTGGAAAATGAGTCCAATTGGTGGGAAAAAGTAATGAAGGGAATGGACTATTCACTCTGTTGTGCTTTTAAGGGGGATTTAGCAAAGGCAACGGGTAGACCTCCACATAGGTCTCTGTGCCAGGCCCAGATTTCCCTTGTAAGTAGGAATCGGTATTAGGCTTACAAGATTTTATCCCCATTTGTATCATCCTTTACATTAGCAACTCCAATGGAATTTTAACTTTCTCTCTTCTGAAAAAATGGGCAAAGACCATCTTTAACCTTGTAGGGCATTATCAGATGATATTTTTTTTACAAAATTCTAGGACTGAAGGGAAAAAAGACCTTGTGAGATATTTAAGATTCCCTATTTCAAATGCTTTGATGCTTTATTATTTCCTCTCATGTTAAAGGCTTTTTAATGGAGATCATGGCATTAGGACTAATGAAGCAGTCTTTTTTCAACAGCTTAAACCTTTGCTAGTTTAAATTAAGGCACCACAATTAACAATTTTATCTCAGAACATACTTTTTTTATTTCTTCTTACAGAGTCTCTATTGCCAGTGCTATGTTTTCCAGCTACTCACAGAAGTGAGAACCAGCTGTATTTGAAAACTTGTTGGCTCTTCAGAAAGCTAACATAAATGATGAATTCTTCCAAGGACAAATAAAAGGAGAGATTTCACTGATAGAGACTTCCAGGAAAAAATAAATTTCCTATGAGGACCTAATTTCAAATACTCACACAGCACTTACCATGGCCAGGTCTATTATCCACTTCCGCAGTGTCAGCATGTACCAGCCCCCCCAGAATCTTACAGCATGTTAAATGTCATAGCACTGAAAATTCTGAGATACCAAAGCTTTTGAAAATGCCTGGGGAATTAGATTATTTTAAACATCTGTAAATAAACTTATTGAAACTTTATAACAGGCTATACAATCTAGGTAAAACATATGAAGCACTGGTTGAAACACCATTTTTACACTGTCTTTGGTTTGACGGTGCCTGGAGTTTCTTAAGACCTGCTCCAAAGCATAAGACTTAAGCCCAAATCTTGTTTTTTAAAAAACCAAGCACTGCTGAGTTCATCATAGCAAGTAAAATCTGCATGGGTAGAAATCAAATTCCTAGGAATCAGAAAAAAAAAATCATCATTTCCACCTTGCATCTCCAGCTAAGATGTAAATTAAGAATTGGTCTTAACTCCTTGTCAGCCTTGGGCCTTCTAAAGCATAGCTACCTGTAAAGCTTACTTCTTGTAGAGATTTTACTGTGATGCCAGAAATCAGCATGTGAACGTGGAATGCATGCTGGGGAGTAGCTGAAAATGACTTGCAATGGTAGCACAAAACAAATGATGATACAGCTTCTATGGAAAGAAATACCAAACAAGCTACACAAACCAAAATTCCCCGATTTCAAAGGATACATGAATGCATAAAAAAAAGCTCGTTTCATGTTGCCATTAAAACGCAGAATAAACAAAAGGAGGATGACATCTGAAATAAATAAAAGATTGCTCATCAGAGAAGGGAGATAAAGGGCCTATATACAATCCTAGACAGTTCCACTGAGCTCCATGTCAATGGAGAGTGTTTTCTTACAGGATTTGTTTCTCAAATTTGATTAATGTCCAAAACACTGCAAGCTCCAAAATTAAGCTTTTCTTAATCTGGAGTGTTATGTTTCTCTTCCTCATGGAGTCACTGGATGAAGGATGAGCTTACACTGCAACTCCACCATGTGTGTATTGATTAGATCTTTCTTATCTACCTGACCACCTATTTTCATATAATTTATAAGAATTCAATTACATTTGAGATGTTCATTCCCTCTTCCCAGCTCCAGCTAGATTTGGTCAATGGAACCTTGGTGTGTTGAACAAGGCCCATTTTATTTCCAAAACATGGCTTAAAAAAATTACCTTGTGTAATGATGATGGGATATTCCAGGTATGTCTGCAGGGGGTAACCATAATAGATCTGGTACCTCAGAAACACAAGGAAGCTGAACAGAAAGACACAAAACAATGTGACTGCATGAAGAAATGGGACAGCTCCTTCGCAACTTTTTTGCTGTTTCAGTTGTACCAAAAGGCTCCAGGTCAGTGTAGCTGTCAAATCAAATATGAAGACAAAGTAGAAGCCTGATGATTCTACAGTCTATTTCTGTAACCCTGGAATAGTATAAAATGTAGAGAGCTGTCCCCTTGACCTTCTTGTCAAGGTCTTTGTGTCGCAGTGTGTAAGGCAAAATTTTATTAATTACAGCTGTTGAGAAAGAAATAAAATCATCCAGACGTAGCAGATACCTTCTCTTTGCAATTGCCTTGGGACTTCTGGCATAACTCTGACTTCTTTATTTATGTCTGTAGTTGAGTCTATACATAAAGCAAGTTTTACAGGAGTAGAAAACACCTTCCAAGCTGTCTAGATTACACTGTTATAAGATTGCCCAATGTAGCCATATTGGTCAGTCTAAGAGTCTGTTCTTAAGTGCAGCAAACAATAGCAGTTCTCCTTCCTGCCATTCCACAAAATATTATCTAAAAGGAATTCAACTTTCATTATGTTTTCTTTACTTTCTTCAACATTCTTGCAAGTCCATGGGGTTAGACAGAAATTTCAAGGCTGCAGAGAAAATAGAAAGGAGTTTGAGGGCATAATTTTATGTAAGGAAATTTTGATGGCTTCTGACATAGAAAGATGGCATAAAGAAAAAAAGCCAGTAAAAAAATGACTTTTACAGTATTCAGATTTTAAATATCTGAACTTCCCAGAAGTCTTATTTCTTATTGGGTCCAGTTAAACGCCTTGACATGAGCACAATGATTCTGTGTCACTCCTCTACCACGTCACTGTATGCTGACTCTGCAGAAACATCTCAGTTTGCACCAGTAGCCTCAAAGCTCCCTGCAGCTGGACTGTCTTCAAGGGTTGCAGGATAAACAGCCTACTAAATAAACGAAGAGTCCCAATAAACATTTAAAAAAACCTCATCGCAACTCTTTCAAAATAGTTTTGCCCAGAGCAGGTGGAGAACCTTGCAGCAGTGCGGGTACTGTGGTTATCATGCAGGTGCTGAGGCACCTGATGGCTTCTCGATGCTCATCTGAAACATTACTTATAAAGCCTTTCCAGTGCACACCAACACCCATGAATGATTTCAAAGTGCTACTACCGCTTTTTTGGCTGGTGCTGTGGGGTACTAGAATTTAGTTCTTTGGAACTAGAATTTAGTTCTTTCACTCTGAGGTGTATTAAGGGTAAACAGCAACAATGGGGGTCAGGTGCCACGGAGAAACACAGGCGGCGAATGGCCACAGCAGAGGCCAAGGGAATTCTGCACAGCTCTGGGCAGAAAGGTGTCCATGCACTTAAGGCTCAGCAGTGTCAGACCAACAGTCTGTCAACAGCCGTGCCCCGAACTGAGGACGAGGCACAGGCGTGTTCAGGAACAACGTGTCATTTTTGTGAGGTGATTTTTCTTAATAAAAAGCCCTTTTTAAGCTTGGTGTGGAGAGGTAGCAGCCATCTGTCTGGAAGTTCCAGCCACCTCCATCAATGGGTTCAGCCAATACACAGCTCTTCGTGGTGTTTTCTCTCATGTGCTTGTACCCACGTACTGTACACACAGGCAGCTTCTCTATTTATTTTTCATTCCATACTATCCTCGTTAAGTAAGATTTAATAAGTCTAGCCCATGTAAGCTTATTACAGACCGACAAAATGCTTTAAGTTTGACATGGTTTGTAATTTTCTTAAAGAATGATTATGTTTTACTTATTTGGGTGAGTGAAGCCTGTCTAACTGGTAGAATTACCTGCACAACAGGACACGCGGACCATTTAATAACCTAAATACATGGCTTAAACCAAACAGTAGATGTTGTCTCCAGCTACATGGGTGGCCCGGGTTGATTTTAGGAGAGTTTAAAAAAAAAAAAAAAAAAAAGCTGCGTTTCCCTTTAACCAACAGCGCAGAAAGGCTTCAAAATAGGAAGTTTCTGTTCTAAGGGAGTCCTCCCGCCCGGCGCTGGTAGGAGGCGGCACCTGCCCGGGTCCCGAGCAGGAAGGAAGAAGCGTCAGTTCCGCGGAGATGAACCGGGAGTCAGAGGAAGGAGAAGGGCTAAAAGCGGAGAGAGCGAGAGCTGCCGCCGCCCCCTTCGAGCAGCCGCCCAGCGCCTTCGACTGCGTGAGCGGCGCCGCGAAGGAAGGAACTTCGTTATTAATTGCCGCAGCAAAGCGTCCTCCAGCGCCGCGGGCCCCCCCGCCCGCCGGCGGCTGAGGGAAGCCCCGCCGAGGCGAGGCGCTGCCGCCGCACCCGAACGGCTCGTCCCGCCGGGGTGGCTTTGTCTCGTCCTGTGTCCCCCCCACCTTCCACGCCGCAGCCTTACCCGGCCAGCTCCAGTAGCAGGCTGCTCACACTGACCCCCCGCGCCGATCGGGCCGCCAGCACCGCCGCCAGCTGCGGCAGCTTGATCACCGCGCACACGGCCCAGGTGCTCCAGTGGGCCAGGTCCAGCAGTGTCGGCGCCATCCCCGCTGCGCTGCGCACCCGCGGCAGCCCGGAATGGGGAACCCCTTCTGCTCTGCGCTGCGCTGCGCTGCGGCGCGGCGGGGCGGGGAGCCCGCCCGGCCCGGCCCGGCCCTGCTGGCGCCGGGGCAGCCGTCACGGAGCGCTTGTGGCGCCCGCGCTGCCCATGGTGCAGGGTGTGGCGGCTGCCCGGCCTGTGGGGCTAGGAGAGCCGGGCCAGGCTGCGGGCATCCCCCTCGGGCCTCGCCGGGCCTGGCAGCGCTGGCGGGCGGGTCGGCAACCCTGGGGAGTTTGGTGCGGTTTCCTCGGGAGGGGGAGTGCTTCCTGTCAGCCGCCTGCGGGGGACTGGGCCGGTCACCCCCGCGTCGAGCGCCGCGGTGACCGGGGGAGCGGGTTCGGGGGCACCGGGATCTCCCTGCTGGTGTCGGTGCCACTAGCTGTGGCCTGACCATAGCTAACGCTCCTCGTTGTCAGGTCCTAGAAACGCTGGTCCTGGAATTACTCTTTGTTACCTTAAAATCCCCAAACCTGCAGCCATCAGCTGCTGCGTTGGTGTCCACACACCAACGGTTAGCCGCGGGTTGTGTTCAGAGGGGGGTAGTGCAGGTGAGCCCTTGGTTTGGAGCTGTCGGCTGGGTTTCAGTTTTCTTCCTCCTAAGTGGATGGAGTATCCAGTGCTACAGCTCCTGCGTCTTGCAGGTCACTCTGGATCGCTGTGGTGCCAACCCCTGCCATAGGGTTGGCAGTGTTTCAACAGTGGCACTTCTGGTTGCACAGAAAAAGAGTTGAGCAAAATTGTCGTCACATTATTGGAACAACTTCCCTGGAACATGCTGCTACCCAGCATACACAGTTATACACAAAAATAGCAAAGTGCAGTTTTTAAAGCTTTTGTACTTAACTTACCACCTTGTCAGAACTAAATAAAAGCAATTACCGAAGGAGTATACACTTGTACTAATCACACAGAATCTTCGCTCTTTCATGCCTGCATATGGTCAGGACTACTCAGAGCATCAAAACCATACTGTTAATTCAGATTTTTTACCTACAGCATAACTACTTTAACATGAAAGGTTATTCACAGGCATAAAGCATCTTCTTTTTCACTATGAAAGTTGTATTTCTGTTAACATTAAAATTTCTGATTAATAGGTTTTAGCACAGTTTAGTATCAGGTCATTTGCATTTCACTCAAATTGATCTGTTGTTTTGAAAATGGGATTTGACAAATGGGTTTATTATGTTCATTCCACAGACCTTTAGTGTGGACAATATTACAATATTACTAATGTTTAATTTGGAACTTGTGTTGCCTTCTGTGTAATGGAAATTACAATCATTGAAAAAAAGCAGATATGTAGGAGTACGTAAAATCTCAAAACTCTGATTGAAATAAATGTCCCCCCTAGTATAAAATGTTAATTTAAAAACTGTGTTTCTGTTAATATCATTCAAATTAATCAAGCTTTTCAAAGACAATCAACTTTAAAGGAAGATGGGAAAATTTGAAGTTATCTTAAAATAACAAGTGTTCCAAGATTTTCTTGATCAATTGAGTCTGCATGCTGTTGTGAGTATTGTGTACTTGAAAGAGAGTTGAGTAACCCACCGCACAAGATGAAGTTATCTCATTTAAAATTTGGTCGGAGGTGTAGATGTGTCTGTCATTTCAGATAATCTGAGAATAATAGCCAAATATTTCAGGTTGAAGTTGTATATTTGCATTACTGTGTGGGTGCTGATCCAACCAAATGTTGTAAAAGTATTGATAATACGCACTGCCTCGTGTCCTACCATAATCAAAAAGCTGAACAGCCTTCAAGTTATTAGGCAGGTACATGAGCATATTTTCATTCAACTGTTTTTACATTTAAAAAGACATTAAATATTTACCTTTAGACAGTCGTCATTTCAGCTTTTAAAAGAATACATCCTGCCTTGCATTGCAAGCCATCAGTGAAGCAAAACGTTTTACTGTCCTTCCCCTGCCCTGCCTATGGAATGAGGTTGTTCTACGTCCATTCTACTTAAGTAGCAGCTTAGGGAAAGAACAGACATCACAATGCTGGACAGAGTATGACCCCCCCAAAAAATCTATAAAGAGTGTAAGAAATAAATCCTTTCCTGTTTCAATTCTTTAATTTTGTATCAAATTTCAGACTCTTACTTGGTAAGTCGCAGCAGAACCACTTTAAATTGCTGTTCAGTGAATACATTTGTTATGTTTGACTCTGCAGTGCAGACTGCCTGTTTCACAGCAGATGGGCAGTGGTTTAACACTGCCGCACCTCAAACAGGAATGCAAATGGTGGTTGCTATTAAAAAAAAAAAAAAAAAAAAAAAAAAAAAAAAAAATAATAGAAA
>JANHGN010008273.1:0-34018 GCA_024605025.1 Megaceryle maxima
CCAGGAAGACACTTAGTCTTCATCATATGATACAAATACACCACACATTCTTTCAAGTATAGAAAAAAAAATATTTATTAAACAGTTCTACTTTTTTGTATCAGCATTTAAAAAAATCTGGATATAATAGGCCTATAATAGTGTTAGGATTTAGAAAACTTGAGCTTTCCTGTAATGGCCAACCATGCATATTCCTTGATGTTCTCATCTATTTTTCTCTGCTTTCTAACTTGTAATGATGGCTAGGTTTGCCTTTTTTCTATTTCTTGTATGTATTTATTTCAGACTGTTGTGTTCATTTCCCCACTAATCTATAAACATATTTTTCTGAATCTCCCCTTTTTCTTGATCATAGTAGCCTGACTTCTTTATAGGCATTGTCTTCTTTATAGAGTCGCCCTACTTTGAAACAGTTTTTCTATGTAATTTTTCTTTTCACTCATTCATTTTCCTTTTGGAAGCTTTTCTGGGAACAAGTCAAAACATATACCTCGGAAACAAGAAGGCATAGCCAGTGTCTGTGTGTGTGTGTATAGTATGGATTGTAACCTTATTTGCACATACTGCATATCTAAATACTCAGGCAAGCACTGACTTTCATTCTAGCAATTATCTTTATCATAATAGAATGAAGTTGTTAGTTTCTCTAATATGATTTTTTTTGGTCAGAAAATAATTAGCTAGGATTTTTAGCAACTCTAATAATGCTTCAGTGCATAGCTCCAAATTATATCTCTGATCTGAAGTTCCTCATAATAACAATGTGTAATTTTCTTTCCCAAAATTATGAGAATATATTGAAAGAAAAAGCTACCTTGTTCTTTAGTCCTGATGGCTGTGCAAGGGGCCCTCACTGATAAACCCAGTTTAGGCTTATTCCTATTACACTGTTCCATATGCAGTTACTTTCCTATGAACATGAGAAGTTTAAAACTGTATTCAATACTCCATCTCAGCATTGATTACTTAGTTCCTGGTGGGCCAAAACCTCTGCCAGGGCAATGTCCTTTATTATGCACAGGAACTAAGGGAGCCTAACTTCTAAACTCGCTTAAGAATGGCCTCTCACAATCCATGAAGATATTTTCTTCTGGACACAGTCCATCAAACCTCTGCAAGTAGAAAGAATTAGACAGAATCACAGAATTGTAGGGGTTGGAAGTGATCTCTGGAGATCATCTAGTCCAAACCCCTGCCAAAGCAGGTTCACCTAGAGCAGGTTGCACAGGAACATGTCCACGCAGGTTTTGAATCTCTCCAGAGAAAGAGACTCCACAACCTCTCTGGGCAGCCTGTTCCAGTGCTCCATCACCCTCAAATGAAAGAAGTTTTTCCTAATGTTCAGATGAAACTTCCTGTGTTCCAGTTTGTGCTTGTTTTGCCTTGTTCTGTTGCTGGGCACCACTGAAGAGTATAGCCCCATCCTTTTGACCTCTGCCCTTTAGATATTGATAAGATTACCTCTCAGTCTTCTCCAGGCTAAACAACCCCAGGTCTCTCAAGTTTTTCCTTGTAAGAGAGATGCTTCAGTCCCCTAATCATCTTTGTAGCCCTCTGTTGGACTCTCTCCAATAGTCCCTTGTCTCTCTTGAACTGAGGAGCCCAGAACTGGACACAGTACTCCAGACATAGCCTCAGTAGGACAGAGTAGAGGGGGAGGAGAACCTCCTTCAACCTGATGGTCACATTCTTCTTAATGCACATCAGGATATCACTGGTCTTCTTGGCCACAAGGGCACATTGCTGGCTCATAGTTAATATGGCTCATGGTTAACAAGGAATTGAGGTGTGACCTGACCCACATTTTCCTTCTATCTCATGACTCCAAGAAAAATAAAGAGAAGTTTTTTTCTTTCACATCTGCTTACCAGCATGAAAAGTTGCCCTCATTGCCCACTCTTTCTTCTGGAATCACTGGGGTGGAGACATTTGAAAAAAATAAAACTCCTTGCCAAATATAATGACAATTGGGATAAAACCTAACAAGTGGGCACCACTGTTGGGCTGAGGAGTGTTCTGACTCAATACCAGGCCAATTAAAAGAAGTTGAACCAAAGCAAAGTATGAAGTGAAAACTGACTGAACTCAAAAAGAGAACCCTGAAAGAATCAAAACTGAAGTGAACAGTGGTCTATACTTAATCTGATGGCCACAAGAGGGTACAATTTGTAAATAGTAAATGAGTATAACAGTCCCACAGAGGTTTCTCTAAGTGACATCAGTCTTACTTGAAGTCACAAAAATCCATCTCCAGAACTGCCTATGAGAAATTCTGGCACAGCACGTCCCTGTGCACCTCCCCTGGGGGGCTGCACAGGTCAGCAAGCAAAGACAATGAGCACCTTACCTGATGTTTTCCCTTCATCAGGGGCCATAATCTGCAATTCTCAGACAACTGAATCTTTCCAAACACTTTGTTGCATTAGCCATGAATGCTGTTCTAAGAACAAATAAGAACAACAAACCTTCAACTACATTACAGGCACCCAAACAATATGCTAGAAGGCATCTGTGTTCCAGTAAAGGCAAAATGTCTTCGTCTGAGCACATCAGGCTCACATGAAGGGTATCAATTCTGGAGCCGGACACTGTTTCTCACAGGACAAGTAAAACAGAAGATGGGGAAAGGAAAATGGTGCTTGACTGGAGGCTTCCTCATGACATGTAATTAATTCTACGGTCAAAGTTCAAAATCAATGGTTTTGGCTCAAAGCAGCCCCAGTATAATTCCCTCTAATAAACAAATTTTAATACTTGTTTGAAAACATAAAATAGAAACAAATCAATCTAACTATTACTATATAAATTGCAGTGAGCTCCTGTGTATGTGGCCCACCCCCCCGGAACATACTCTGGAATTGACTTTCATGCAGTGCTGTGCCTGTGAGGTCCTGAAGGCACTAGTGATTTTGCACACTTTAGGGAAATCTGTCAAACATATGTTCAGATGTTGGCAGCAGTGGCAAAAGGAGACAGCTTCTGTTTGTTATTGCAATTGTTAGATCCTATCTCTGTCTGTGGAGATCCAACAGCCGCTCAACCAGAAGCTGTTTAACTTTTCGATCGCTCAGCAATGTGCGACAGGAAAAAAAAAAAAAAAAAAGAAAAAAACCCCAAACACCACCACTTTTGCGAGAGGATGGGTCCGGTTGTGCTCACAACGTAGACACCCCTGGGTCCCAGGTGCGGTCCCAGCGAGGCGAGGGGCGGGAGCAGCTCCCCCAGGTCCTCTTGGCGGTGGGACACGGGGCCCCGACGTGGTACCTGTCACCTCCCGCCCGGCGGCACCCTGCGAGGTCCCAGGCGCCGCTCCCCGGACCCGCGGTGGCGGTCCGGCCAGGGCTCCGCGCGTGTCCCGCCGGCGCAGACCCGATCCCGGCAGGGAGCTGCGTGTGGCGCTGCTGGGCGCGGTGCGGCTGCTGGCACTGCCGGGGCGGGGGAAGAACCTGGCGGCGGGGGAGAACCTGGCGGCGGGGGAGAACCTGGCGGCGGGGGAGAACCTGGCGGCGTGTGGGACCCGGCAGCGCGTGCCCGCCCGGGGGCCAGCAGCACGCCCCCTACCCGCTGCTGGTTCGGGGCAGCTGGCCCTTTAAATGCTGGCGGGAGGCCCGTGCCGCCTCTGGCTGGGAGACCCCGCGCCTCCAGTGAGAGGTGAAACCAAGATGGCGGCCGCGCAGTGACTGAGGCGGAGACGGAGCCGGTGGGAGCTGGGCTGGACGGGCCGCGTTGCACCGAACCGTTGCCGCTCGCTCTCTCCGCAAGGCAGTGCGCCTTTCTGCCGGCGGGACTGCTGAGTGCCTGGAGTGCAGCCACGTCGCAGGGCTCGCTGAGGAGTCTGGACTGAGCCGCCGCAGCACCGGGAGGAGGAGGAGGAGGAGGAAGAATATGGCGGCGGAGTCGGGCTGGGAGTGAAGCCGCCGCCTGCGACGGTAGCCCATGGGGGAGATGGGGCGCTGAGCCCGCCCGCTTCATCCTGCCTTGGGCCAGGCAGTGCGCTCAGGCCCCGGCTAGCCCCGACGGGAGGGAGGGCGGCTCCCTGGGAGTCCCGCTCTGACGGACGGAGAGCGAGGGGCTTCGGGCCTGGGCAGCTGCTGCACAATAGAGCCGAGCTCCAGGCCGGGGCGAGCGGCCCCTCTCCCGCCTGCCTTTCCTCGTCTGCTTCACTGCGGCCTCGCCGGCCTCACGCCTGCGTCCCTCGCCAGGGCCCTGGCCTCCAGGGTCGCCTGCTTCTGTCACCCTGGACCGGCTGTCCGTTTGCCGCCCGTGCCATCTGCTGTCCACCGCTGCTTCCACTCTCGTGGATCCACTTCTCCTCCAGGATCCCTTCTTCACCGTCTCTGCTGCCTGCCCTTCACCCTGCAAAGAGCCTCACTCCTCCCTGTGGCTCTCGCCTGCGTAGTCTTACTCGCCTTTTGTGCAGCGCCTGACTGTGGCTGGAGCAGCTCCCCTTTCGCATCTTCACCTCTTTCCTTGTTCCCTCTCTTCCCCTGTGCCCCTCATTCCTGTTACCCTCCATTATGAGGAGTCCTCTGGATTACTGAAGTGGAGTAAGAAGAGCTTGATTGGCGTGCCCGTGTGGGGCTGCTACCTTCTTTCCCGCTCCCCTCCTTTGAGGGGGGCCTAGCCCCTGGCCAGCCTCCTGCTCCTCCAGCAATTGTAAGCCAGAGTGGTGGCTGTGGTGTGGCAGGCGGCAGGATGACTGACACCCGGCGGAGGGTGAAGGTTTACACGCTAAATGAGGACCGCCAGTGGGATGATCGAGGCACAGGGCATGTGTCCTCTTGCTACGTGGAGAGGCTGAAAGGCATGTCCCTGCTAGTCAGGGCAGAGAGTGATGGTAAGTGTATATGTCTGAAGCTACAGTCTTTCCTCACCCAGAAAAGAAACCGGGCTTAGCTTTGTGTCTGTTGCCTTAATGTTTTGCTGCGTAATTCAAATGTTATACCTAAAAGCAAGTAGGCACTAACCATAGTTCATTCGTATTAGGCCAAGTAAAAAAAATGGAAGATTGCCATCAAGTGGAAGCATAGTAGGCAGTTGAATCATAGTGAATACGCATTGATGCCTGCAAGATACGTTCAGGTCTTGTAAATTTTGTATGGGTTTGGATGTCCATTCATCTATCATTAGATGGCCAACATAGTCCAGTTTCAAAACTGATCTTTGTGCTATATGCTGCCTTAGATGTTTCTGGAAATAATCCCGTTGTGCAAGGTGTTGTTCAAAACTGGGGTAATGTGTTTTAGTAATAATTTTTAGAAAGTCATTGGATGGCTAACACCTTTTTTTTCTGTCTGCCCCCTTCCCCCATTTTTTTAGCAGCAATAATTATGCAAGGCATTCCAAAACCTATCAACAGTTCTCAAAGTACAGTCTTTATAGTAGTAAAGGCAATACAATGGACAGAACAGCATTTTCAGAGATGATGCTTTTTTTTTTCCCATCTAGATATTCCTGTAAAGAAACGTAAAACAATGTATTATCAACTTCCTTCATGTTTTCTGACAACGTACAACAGTAGTTTGGGGTGAATAGTACTGTCTGTCCCTGTAGCTACGTGTTTTGGCTAGCCTTGATTATTAAGTGAGCTAATGATTACTATGAACAGAGTAGATTTTAAAATGTATACTTTGCAATGTCTAGCGTGTAGCATTTTGCTAGTAGAATCTGTCAGGGCATGACTTACTACTTCATTAGATATATAGCTACTGGATCTAGTGACTTGTAGATCAAGTTGTAGCTTGTGACTGTCGACAGACCTTGTAATTTTCTTTATTTGACTTTTTTTTATTGTAGGGAATAGTGTGAAAGGCAACTTGGGAAACATTAATTCTTACTGTTTGAGAAAGTTCTGATCAACTGTACAATAATGCCTACAGCAAGGATCATAAACTGCTATGGAGAAATCAAACTTTAATCTGAGAAGGATTTTTGATAATTGAGCTTCTGATAAGTGTGACTCTCAGGGTTTTGTAGTTTTTTGATTTTTGCTTTAAAAAGTTAAACTGATACTTGATTTTATTTTATTTTACACTGAAGAAGATTCATTTATAGTTTGAACAACTTCACAGAGTAAGAGAAAACATTCAAAATGGAAATAGACAGTTTAATTTTGACATAAGGAAGGTAAAAAGGCTATCACTAAATTTTCAGGCTAATTTTTACAGTATGTTTTGTTGTAGATATAGCCATGCAGATGCAAAGGACTGATGTGCTCATATTTTAAAACTGTCATGTCTTCTATACACTAAACAATTTCCTGATTTGTTTCTTTTAATTTTAATCTCTTTAGAAAAGAAAGTGAAATAATTGAAGTTCATAACCTGCTTTTGAAGAAACAACCCATTCAAATTTAAATCCCTTTATTGACTTTCAGTGGGTTATGTATGCTTAAGACTGATTAGAATACAAATTGAACTGTTGTTGCCAGCGTACTGTAAATGAACGTCTGTAAGAAGGAAAATACAAATTGATATAAAGGGTCCCAAACCAAAGATGAAGTCGTTACTTTGTGTTCCATAGCTGAGATATTCTAACCAAAGCAGAACTGGCTCAAACTTACTAATTGCATCTAATACGCAGAAGTATATTTAATAGGATACACAGAGTAGATGTCTCCCAAATAGCATACATGTGCTTCAAGAGTATTGAATAATATACATAGCCTAAGTTCTTAATTTAGTAAGTAGTATCAGTGCTGGGTAAATGTGCACTCTATTAATAGGCTGTTTATTCTAACTTGCTTGTGTAAAGGCTTCAAAATTTGATTTGTTTACTGCCAGTGTCAGTTGTTTGTGGGCTAAATTGAAGGCAAATGCAGTCATTTTTACATGTGAGCAAATGGTTTGGAAAAAGGTAATGTCAGACTTAGGTACTATGCAATTTGTGTTCCCTCACGTACATTTTTACTTAAAGTAGTTGACTGATTTTATTTTTTTTAAATTTTTGTAACTAATTATCAAAACCATACAAGTACTACGATCGTGACCTATACACCATTTGCCTCCATGTTTCCACTGCGTTCCTGTATTGTCTTTCTTTGTCAGCACCTCTTCTTTCCACAATGAAACTTCTTCCTTCCTCTGTTTCTGAACTAGCTTTTCCTACTGTTTGAGCTGAGATTCATCCTGTGCACAGTGGCAGGTTCTTACTGATTTACTCCAGGAAGCTGATTGAAAACCTCGGGATCTGCCTGAAGCGGAGGGCTCCATTTCCTGAGTAGAGGAGGCTGTGGGGAACGTTTGCAGTAGTTCCTGCTTTGTATGGGAAATTCCCACTTCTGTTAAAGGGCCTGTTTGGCTGCGTACAGAGCAACAGCGGAATTACCCGATGTTCATTTGGCCGACCGTGTGGGTTAGCACACAGTTCAGTCCTTTGATTGTGCAGCTCTGACTTGGTGTAGCTCCATAGTTGCTTTACAAGTGGTTCAGACTTTATGTCAGGGTGAGGATGTTCAGATAAGGGACCTACAATCAGTATGCCAGATCCGAGGTAATCTATCATCTGGAATTGGAGCAATAAGAACTGAATTATTTGATCTAGGAGTAGTTTGTTGTTTTGTTTCTTTTTTTTTTCTTCAGTTGGTCGTTTTTTAGCTCCTTGAAAGAAAAGAATGTAGAGCAGATGAGTGATTTGCATTGTTATCTGACATGTCCAATGTTCCCAGGCACTAACCTGTAAGAGTCATTGCAGGCAATTTGGAGTAATCTGTTATAGTATAGAAATATTGTAAACTGCTTTCAGATCAGATATATTATGATTAGAATCTGGAAATTGTTTGTTTGGGGTTTTGTTGTGTTTTTTCATTTCTTTTACACTTCACTGTTAGCTTTAAGTAAAACGCCAAAAAGTTTCTCAGTGTGATTCCTAGTTGCAATGTATTTCACTTGAATTGCAGTAACTCTTACAAATGATCACCTTCCATGTGTTTTCTGTGTACAATCAGAAGCCTTTGATTTCTTTCTTGTTTCTCACATGGTATGTAAGGCTGCTGCATCCTGCCTCATGCTTAAAATGTCTATGTGCTTCTAGTTTTTCACTGCATGGTTTCAGATCACTTTTTGTGTTCTGAGCCCAGATGAGTGAAGTGACCTCTAAAATGAACTTTTCTGTGCAACTAACTTGGGTTAATTTGAAGGCTTAAATTTTAAAACTTGCTACCTGTAGCTAAACTTTTTGACAAGCCAAAGTGAACTCCACCTTTGAAAGCCATGCCTGAAAGCTTTCTTTTAGGAACTAGCTAATCACTTTTATTCAGAAGTTGTAGTTTGCCACTTCTGAATTCTATACGTTAATGACTTTTGCTATAGGGTAGGCATCTGCATCCTTGCTGTTCTTTAGACTAGGTATTGGTAAACCAGTAATACTGTCAGAAGGCTTAGCCAAAATTTGCTGTAATTTGCTCAAACTCAAGAGAATAATTGTATTTATTTTTAGGGAAGAAACACAGAAAATCTGTGGTTATGTAATTACTTTAGGTTAAAGTGAAAAACATATGGGTGGGTTTTTTTGTTTGTTGTTTCTTTAATCCCGGTTCTTCCTTCTCCTTAATGTTTGAGTTTGACCCTTCAGAAATCTATTAGACTGAGGAATACTCTCTTGCAAATGTCAGGCATGTTCTTGGACTTTGGTTTGAGCTGTTTCCTAAACTTCTGTGGATTGGTTTCTATGATTTAGTTGCAGAACTGAAACATCTGTATGAATCTTGCAAAAACCAGCACTTGAATTGAAATTTTAATTTAAACATAAACATATTTATTATACTGGTGAGGAGCAATGAGCGACACTGTACCTCTTCTTTTCTGGGGGAAGGGTCTATGTAAGAGTTTGATGGGCAAGGGGCAGGGTTCCATATCAGCAGGTCTCCCTCATATGCATGTATGTAAACAAGTCTGCAGATCTGTTGTTTAAGATTACTGGATTGGGATATTGGATGATCTCTAAATATCTTTAAAAATAGCATTGTATATCTGTATGTAATTTCTTTTGAGTGAGTCTTTCCCTATACTCTCATTCCTTTCACAGCACAAAACGGTGCTATTATACTAACAAAAACCCAGCTGTGCTATATTGCAAATAACACAATTCTGCAAATCAATTTTTTCTTCTTTATAGGTGATTTCAGATGTTACTTTCTGGCACTAGTATTTTGCAGCTACCTTTACAAATTCATTTAAGGCTATAATTTAGAAAATAACTAGATCTGTGTAATTTTGGGGGATTTATTAAAACTTTAGCTTGTATGAAGGTGAGTTTTCAGGTTTTGCTTAACTTATAATAGTGTCATTGGGTTAATGAAGATAAAATTTTGTTGGCGTGTTTTTATAAAGCATGTTCTAGGATAGCCCAAGAGAAGAATATATACAAGGAGTAATTGCTTTTGACAAATGCAAGAGTAAGCATCTTGAACTCATGTTTAGGAATCAATACTGATATTGACTTGGAATTGAGAAGAAATTTTTTTGCTGTATGTTAATCTTCTGTAACCTTTTTACAGTCAACTGTTACTGTTGCCTAGTTTCCAGAAGCAAGTAACAGAGACATAAAACTGCCTCATACCAGGAAGTGGCCTGATCCTGTAAAACTTCATGCTGGAAAATAAGCTCACTGAAGTAACTAATAGAATAGTCACTGATTTTGAGTCATTGAACCTTTTTTGGGAAACAAATTGCATAAATGAATCATCAGATTCTCCAGAAGGAGAGACTTGGGGTGGTTATAGGTTATAGAGCAGTTTATGCTGTGGTATGTTTCTACATCCAAATTCATATTTTTCTAGTTATTGTCTGAAGTAGTGAGGAATAAGTTGAATCGTGGTAATGAGAAGCAAGTCAAGCCTTATATGGGTTGATCTTTCTTTCCTGCAAGCGTCAGGTTTAGTAGAGAAGAAGAAATGCTCTTTCATGGTAAGTCCAATAAAGAGGTCATTGTCTTCTCTGCTTCTAGCCTGGAAGATTAAATGTTTGCATTCAGTTGTCTTCAGGATTTATTTTTTTAATAGTGTTTTGTCAAAGATGGCATTCAACACATATATGATCTTCTGCTAATTTATGTATTTCCGTGTTTGTAGGTCTGTATTCAGCAGTTCAAATGTTGAAATGACTGTTTTTAATTCTTAACAACTTCTAATTTATATTTGCTGCTATTTAATATTTCTAGACTAATATTAAAATCTTTCTAGAAGTTAGCCGAAATAATAGCATAAAATAATACGTAGTTGAAGATAAGGCTTTGAAACTGAAAGTAAGACCAAGTGAAATGCTGCCTGTAACTAATGATCATAACGGAAAAGGGAGTGCTGGTTTTAGATGTTCACTATGCAAACCCCAAATTCAAAGCTCAAGACTATGCCCTAAGTACGACAATGTATTGGATGCATCAGTGAAGCTCATCTTCGATGTTTTCCTTCCCTGTCCTGCTCTGTAGTTTGTGATTTTTTTTTTTTTTTAATGTTTTTCTTTAGTTATGCTGTCACACTTAAACTGTTTTAACAGAGCTGATGCATTAGAAAGATGGAATCACCCTTAAAAAATGAAAGGGTAGCATATGTGGTTTTGGGGGGAGATTTTGTGTCTTATTTTCCCTTGAGGGCTATTTAGTTTAGTTTTGTTGTTGGATTGTCTTAGTTTGTAAACAGCTCTTACTGCAAGAGCAGTTGAGGCAGGTTGATAGCTTCTCAAGCCAGATTCATTAGTGAAGGATATTTCTTGTAGAACAATAGACTTGGGAAGAAGCAGCCATCACAGGTAAATTATTTTGTTACTTGAAAAAAAATAATTACATCTGATTATTGCATACATAGTAAGCTAATTAATATAAAAATCATTGGTAAAGCTTCTAAATTCATGAAGTAAATAACCTTTCTTATGCTACCTGGAGTACTGTGTCCAGCAGTGGAGTCCTGGGTACAGGAAAGACATGAACCTGTGGGAGTGGGTCCAGAGGAGGGCCACAAAATTTATCAGAGGGCTGGAGCACCTCTCCTCTGAGGACAGGCTGAGAGAGTAGAGTTGGGGTTGTTCAGCCTGGGGACGAGAAGGCTCTAAGGACATCTTATTGTCACCTTTCAATACTTAAAGGGGACCTTTAAGAAAGATTGGGACAAACATTTTAGTGGGGCCAGTAGTGAAAGGACAGGATGTAATGGGTTTAAACCAAAAGAGTGTAGATTTAGACTAGACACGAGGAAGAAATTTTTTACAATGAGGGTGGTGAAACACTGGAAGAGGTTGCTCAGATAGCTGGTAGAAGCCCCATCCCTGGAAACATTCAAAGTCAGTTCGGACAGGGCTCTGAGCAACCCAATCTAGTTGAAGATGTCCCTGCTCACTTCAGGAGGATTGGACTAGATGATCTTTGGAAATCATTTCCAACCCAAATGATTTTGTGATTCTATAGTCTTCTATTAGTCATTAGCAATTCTTTAGGAAAGGAGTGTGGGCTTTTTGATTGGTGTGGTTTTTTGGTTGGTGTGGTGGTTTTGTTTTGTTTTTGGTTTGTTTATTGTAAATGGCATTGAGGAGGCTGATACTTAGTAAAAAAACATCGGTTTAAGATTTTTTTGCTGTGAATTTTATAATTGATGCACTCTTCAGATAGTGATAACTAGGTAGTCATTGTTGATTCTGTTGTGAGATTTGGAGGTAGAATTTTCCATTCTAAGTATGTTTTTCAAATCCAAGTAATTTGTTTTCTTGTCCTGTCTTCAAGTTCTCAGGCTTCTATATTTGAGGTGGTTGAATCACTTTTTTTAAGTGTAGATTTTGAGGGTATTTGGAAAATATTTATATTACAAAAATATGACTGCCTTTGATCTGTATCTTTGAGAAGTTGAGACTGTTCTTAAAGAAAGTTTGGACTTTTCTTAATTAATTGACCTGCTTAAATTTATTCTTTAAGTTCTTGTTTAAAATGGTACTTACAGCCTTATGTTTTAATTACAAGACTGACCATCCAAGTTAATTTATCAGTATTTCTTCGTGTATGCTGAGTGAATATAGATGAATTTAAGATATGGCTATAAAGATTTGTGCAGCTGAACAGCAAGGTGGATGAAGGAAGTGATTGGACCAAAAATAAAAGCAGTTTTGAGGGTTGTTTTCATAGCAACCCTCTGAACCATTTAAATGTGACATGCATTAGCACGAATGCTTATGCAAAAGGAAGGGCAAGAAAACACAGATGAGAGAATACTGTTCTGTTTTAAATCAGTATAAGTTGCTATGAAGCAGTTGTTCCTGAGTTTGACATTTTTGAGCATTGGCAGTCATGATGGTTGCCATGCTTAAGCATGAGTTTCTAGATATGCTTTCTGGCAAACTAATATGTTTTAGCTGAACTTTAAGAACAAATACCACATGGGAGGGACTTCTTACCAGGGCTTGTAGTGATAGGACAAGGGGTAGTGTCTTTAAACTGGAAGAGGATAGATTCAGATTAGAAATCGGAAATAAGGTCTTCACTCTGAGGGTGGTTAGACACTGGAGCAGGTTGCCCAAGGGTGTTGTAGATGCCTCAACACTGGATGTTTTCAAGGCCAGGTTGAATGGGGCTTTGAGCAACCTGGTCTAGTGGGAGGTGTCCCTGCCCACGGCAGGGGTGTTGGAACTAGGTCGTCATTAAGGTCCCTTCCAACCCAAACCATTTTATGATTAGCAGATTTCATCCCAAACAACTGTAGGTAATCTGTAGAATGCAGTTGTGATACTTTGTGTGATGATTTTTTTTCAGACTGTCTTCTCTAAAATATTTTCTGTGGAAAAGTTCTTACTCAGAATAAGAAAGTTTAAAAATCTGTCCTTAAAACACTCTTGAATGTTCTGTACTATGTGAACAATATATGAGGAATAAATGAAATAGAAAGCTATAGAATATGAGTTTAACAGGCTTACTGTTGGAATGGAAGGTGTTAGTACCTCCTTGAGGAAATAATGATGAGAAAATTCATGTTGAGATTGAAATGTCAGTACCTGTGTAAATAAGTGGAACTTTTTTTTTCTAGGCTCTCTTCTTTTGGAGTCCAAAATTAACCCGAACACTGCGTACCAGAAGCAACAGGTAAACACACCTTTTTTTTAACCCACTCACATTTAAAGGCAGGTTTTTTAACTTCAATAATACAGTCTTTTTTGTTTTTCTTTGCCTGTGTTGCAAATGATACTGTATTCCGAGTATTCAGTGGAATAAGTGCTTGAGTTCTGACTTTTGTCTAGGCTGCCATGAGGCTTGTGAGAAGAAACAACCTTTTATTGGATCAACTAACATAATTTGGCTTGAAGGAAGGAAATGTGTGATTGCTAAGCTCTTTGGGAAGCCTGCTATGCCTGTTGCTTTGGGTTCTTTGACAAGGCTATAGATACCTTTGTGATAAACAGTGAAGTTCAGAAGAGCCTTTTACCTATGCTGCGCTATTAGTGTCAAATAGATTCTTAGCAATTGTTGATATCACAAATTGTGCAACCTCCGTGTATACATATATCTGTTAATAACTCTCACAACCTAGATCATTATTTGTCAAAATAAGTGTGAAAACCTGAATACAGGTTTACATTGCTGCCTTTGTTCTCTTGGCATGTAAAACATCAATGTAAACCACAAAATAAAACAAGCAAACAAACCACCACCACCAAAAAACACCAAAAAAAAAAAAAAAAAAAAAACCAACCCCAAAAAACAACAAAACCAACAGCAAAACAACAACAAAACACAAAAAGCCCTACCCTGTGAACCTGAGCTTCTAGTAAAATTTTATCAAATTGCTTTGGGGTTTAGGATTAAAAGCTGTGACTGCCCTTTATTGTCGATTAGTCAGGTCTCTTTGTGCTCTTAAATGTTGATCTAATGGGTGGCAGATAACAGCTGTCTGCTTTTCCCTTTGGAGAGGAAAGGTACTTGGAAGATCTTGAGACTTGTTTGGGGATTTATTTTTCATACAACAGCATGGTCCTGAGATGCTTCAGTTTGGACAGTCTTGTCTTCAGTCTTCCCTGACTTACCTGCCATCTAAAGGTTTGAAATAATTCCTTAAAGCACATAGGCAGTATTCTAACTACTTTTTCACTAGTCTGATAAATTAGTCTTTCTATCACAATGAAGAGTCTCTTTCTGAATGCACAGCAGAAAATTAGATAGGTCTATGTATCTGATCCTGTAACATAGGATTGCTACCAGTGGAAGTTTTTAGGTGCTCTCAACTGTGTACTTCCTGGCCAGCTCACCATTACTCACTCTGTAGCTACAAGAAAGGAATCGACACGAAGGGGGGAAAAAAGTGAGAAAGAAGATAGCTTGAGAAACTGATGTCCTGTGGCTCAGAAAAAGGACTAATATTTGTTATGTTAAGGTGCAACCTGCAGGCAGATTTCTTCTGAAAAAGCAAAATGTGCATCAGTACAGCCACTCAGCCTCCTGACTTGAATTCCTGTTTAGGGCTATAGGTTATGCTTTATTTGTGTTCTTGTTTTAAAATGTTACAATAATGGTCCTACAACTTTGGTATGGAGTATACTGGATTTAATTACGGGTAAGTAGCATGCAACTTAAAAGCAAATTTTGTTTTTTAAGTGTAATTATGCTATGGGTTGCTGGACCACACATGGAATACTTAGTTTTTCTCTATTGTAGTTGATTTTTTTTCTTAAACATCTAGTAAAGGTAAAAGATACTTTGCTTGTAATGTCTTGGTGAAGTTGCTTTACAGACTTCAATGCATGCTCTGTGATTTATGTTGCTTTCTTTTAAAGGATTAAAAGTGACACAATTCCAGAGTGGTAGTGACAGAAGTGCTGTTCTTAAACAAGTGATCCTTATTCAGAAAATTAATAATTGCACTAGTACCTTGAGACAACACACCTCCTTCTATGCAACCTTAAAGGAGAAATTAACTCTAGATCTGTAGCATTTATCTAGGGAGAAAGTTGATACTGGTGTGGACTGAGGTATATACTTTTCAATATACTTTCAGTATACTTTGGCAGTGCTTTAGCAATAAAACAGTAAAGATATATCATCAACTTAATTTTAGATGCATCCATATACATCCTGTAACCCAGTGAAGAAGGATGTATTGCATCCCTTTTTCTGCCTGAAACAAGGGAGACTGGGCTTGTTTCCGGCTTCCAGCTCCAGTCTTGCCTCTGCACTAGAAACTTCTGTGTCCTTTGCTTTTTGCGATCCCTTTTTCAGTTCCTCACAAGAATACAAAATTCATCCAGAGTACCATCTACTATGTAGCTTGAAGGTGACTACCCTTGAATGATGGAGAGCAGGCTTATTAATAACAAAGCTAAATATGCTCAGAGAAGATGAACTTCCTATCCTTCCCATCGGGACAAGCAAGCCAGTAGTGAAAATAATAAAAATAAAATTTACATCTATTGTAGCTAAGTAAGAAACGTGTGGTTTTGTGGGGTGAGGTGAGAAACAAGGGGAGAGAGAGACTGCCCTTTTATTTGGGGTGGGTTGATTCATCTGTTTTAAATGATCATGTGTTCCTTTATCTTCATGCTTGTTTTCCTGTGAAATCTAATTTTTCTTCTGAGTATGGTCACTAGGCCAGTGAATCAAGGCTCTGTTAGAGAGCTAATAAACAGATTTTATTCCATGTGATTTATGGGAATGCAGCTATGAAATTGATAACTGAAAAGGAACATATGATTATTGAGCTTTCATAGAAGCTAACAGAATACCTTCTGCCAGAAGACTGTGTGTGCCTTTGATATGTTACTCCAGTTCTTGGGATAATTTGTTAGCACATCTAGATGTGAAATGAACAAAAGCACAAAACCCAGTGCAGACTCAAAAAGTTTAATATGCTAATGGGTCAGGGTTTTTAAGCCTGAAGATTATGCTGCAACCTACCATGATAACCTGAGTGGTGCCAGTAGTTTATCTCATAAGCAGAACACTGCTTATGAAACTGTACTTATGATTGTAAATAATTAGCTACCAAGATCTCCTCCTATGACAGGGTGACCTGCTTGTTAGATGAAGAAGGTAAGGCTGTGGATGTTGTCTATATTGACTTTAGTAAGGAATTTTACAGTGTTTCCCACAGTGTTCTGTTAGAGAAATTGACTGCTCTTGGCTTGGATGGGCATACTCTTTCCTGGGTGAAAAACTGGTTAAAAAAGAGTCCAAAGAGTTGTGGTCAATGGAGTTAAATCCAGTTGGCACCCAGTCACAAGTGGTGTCCCCCAGGGCTCAGTACTGGGGCCACTCCTGTTTAATGTCATCTTCAACAGTTTGGATAAGGGGATAGAGTGCACCCTTAATGAATTTGCAGATGACACCAAGATGTGTGGAAGTGTCAATCTGCTTGAGGGTAGGGAAGCTCTGTAGAGGGATCTAGATAGGCTGGATCAATAAGGCCAAATGATGGATCCTGCACTTTGGCCACAACAACCCCAGCAGCACTACAGGCTTGGGGAGGAGTGGCTGGAGAGCTGCAAGGTAAAGGACCTGGGGGTGTTGATTGGCAGCAGGCTGAACACGAGCCAGCAGTGTGCCCAGGTGGCCAAGAAGGCCAACAGCATCCTGGCCTGGATCAGGAATAGTGTAGTCAGCAGGAGCTGGGAGGTGATCATTCCTCTGTACTTGGCTTTGGTGAGACTGCACCTCAAATATTGTGTTCAGTTTTGAGCATCTCTCTACAAGAAGGATGTTGAGGTGCTGGAGAGGGTACAGAGGCATTTTGATAGGGCTAGGAATAAGGTTGGACTTGATGATCTTGAAAGTCTTTTCCAGCCAGAACGGTTCTATAAGATGTGACTAGTGGCACTAGATGATTTTAAAGGTCTTTTCCAACCTAAACAATTCTGTGATTCTGTGCTGAAAGGTGGCTTGGCGTGTCCAGGCAAATGTCTGTAACTGTAAACAATGTAAGGGTTTAGCTAAGGAAGACTAGCCATCAGACAGGCCAAGACAGGGAGAAAAAGCCTTCCTGTATTGAACTTCCAGTGGGGGCCAGGAAAGTGTCATCTACCTAAATAATTTTAGGTCTAGTAGGAAGAGATTAATTTGCCTTTTAAGACAGAAAGGAAGAAATATTTGAAAGACCCATCTTATTTGAGGGATTGCTACTGTTTAAGAGTAGCCTAAATCTCAGAGGGATGAGATTATTTTGGAGCTACAGAAAAAAAATATTTTAGAGCTACAGAAAAAACTAGTATTCTCTCTGGACATGAACACCAGTGTGAGGGCATTGTCAAACAATAACCGTTTTCTTATCACATTAGGAAATAAAGCTTAAATCAGTTTCACAGCAGAATTAGATCCTGAGACCTAGTTGCTCGGAAATTCTTCATAATGAAATGTCAGGGCCTGCTTTGGACAGTGTATGAATGCTGTACAACACACCTGCTAACCAAATTGCTAATAGTTAAATAAAGCTAAATTAATATCTAATAAGTCACCAGAAGTCACACTTTTATCACAAGAACTTGAGACTGACTGTGTGTATTCCCCAACCTTTCCAATAAGGAAAGTAAACCTTTTGAAAATAATCTCAAAAAGTGAGAAGTCATATGGTAGATAGCAAGTTAAATTAAGTACACTTGCCAGTACTTCCTGGCTTAAAACTATTGTAGTAGTATCTTTTGAAGGTTAGCTTCTTAGGAATGAAGCTCTCAATAAAGCTGTAGCACACAATAGTGATTCCTTGAAAACCAGAGCTTTCTGCTTGTGGAATTCATGCAGCCAACAATAAGACAAGGAGCAGAGAAATCCCCAACTGAAGAAGTCTTGCCTTGGGCTGTATCTTCATAAGATAAGTGTGCAAAAAGTTAACCTCCATTTGTAGAAATTACAAATCTCTTTATGGGAATGTTAAATACATGAGTATTCTAAAAATAAGCCATGCTCAGAATTTTTGCTTAAAATTAAGAACTCCTGATTAATATGAAAGAAGAAAAATATATAAACGGTCAGTAGAGAGACAGCAAATTTTGTATGGGCTAACATAGTGATGACACATCCAACTGGCACTAGTGTCAAAATATTCACTGTGAAGCAGCAAATGATTTTCCATCTTGGAATAAGATGGTAAACTCTATATAAGTTGTGTTCTGAATATAATTTTATTTTAAAAAAGATCTTGCCAAGAGCTCTAATGCATCTTGAAAAAAAAAAAGTGAGAATCTAGAATGCTCAGATTCTTGAGGAGCGCTCGGTATAAAAGACTTCAGTGGTAAAATGTTTGTCCATGTTTATGAATTGGTTCATACTGTGTTGCTCTGATGTAATACTGCTGTTTCATGTTTTAATTGTGCTTAATGACAAGCTAGGTAAGAAAAAAATTTTGAAGTTTAGTCATCCTATCCAGTTCCTTGTCCAGAGGCTAACATATTGTATGTCATGCAATAAAGGGGTATGTTTTTGAGACGTACTGAGACTTGAAATGCTTTTATGAATCATATAAAAGATTTTTACGTTCCTAGAGGGGTAATGTGCAAGACTTACCTCCTTCTCTCTCAGACCAATAGCTACTGTTACTGAGCATATTTATTCATACTCTTGTTTTCTCTTGGAGGAGGCAGTCTTAAGACACTTCTATTGCTTTTTGGAATTGCAAGAAGTAACAAACATTTGGCATTTGGAAGCAACAGATAATCTCTCAGCTATGGAATAGGACTGAGTAGTTAGTGGATTCAGATTATCTGAAACCTCCTCAGCATCAAACACACAGAAAGATTCCTTGATTTAAAACAAACAGAAATTAGACTTTTATTCATGTTTGGTTTTTTAATCTTTAACTACGTTTAGGATTTCCTTCAATCACTTCTCCCTACGTGTATAAGTCTTGTACTGCTCTTCTTTTTGACAATTATAAGCTTTGTAGGATTAAGAAAATGAAATTAAGTTTATAACTGTCTGCATTTATCAGTGAATTTAAACTTTGACTGAACTTGTGTATTATGTAACACTTAAGCACTTTCCTCACTTCATGTCATGTCCTCTTTTTTAAGAGACTTTTGAGGCAGAAAGGATGTACAAACAATTACTCTTACTAAAGATCTGGAGAGTAGCTATTGATAGGTTTCCACTGAGGCACTGATATTAATCTATAATCTGAAATCCTTTTGTGATAAGACGGATAACTAAACATTTGAAATTGTAAATGTTGGCAATTGGAAAATATTTTTCTAATATTAGTAAAATGAACTTGACAATTAATGTTCTGCCGCTGAAACACTTTTCAGCAGTTTTTTGCTTTCCAAAGAAGAAGCAATTTAAAAAAATAAGCAGAATATGTAGAGGTGAAAAAATACAGTCTGAATTTACACATGTGATAGTAGATGAACTTGTTTAACAAGAACTTTTGCTGTACATGGCCAGATATGCTTCTGTGCATCTGTGGCTACAGTTTTCAAAAGCAGCTTTACCTTTGTGTCTTCCCTTCTTATTTTTCTCTGCCTGCTTTCCTCTCTTCATCCCTTCTTCCCCTAGAGGAAAAAGACAAACAGACCTGTCCTGGTCCAGTGCTGGGTTTTATTCAGAGACTTAAGAGTTGATGTGTATTCAATTTGCTGAAGTTAATGTAAATAGCACCGTCCTTCTTTGTGCTCTCTTAGTCATTTCCCTATTTGTTAGTCAAGTTCTTTATAGAGAAGAATACATTTTGATCATCTTTTGGAAATGGCTTGCTTAGCAGTCTAACCATTTTCACTTAAATGGAAATGTAATTAGATAAGAATATTGCAAGTTTTCCTAGGATCTTAAGATTAGGATTGTGGTGGTGTGTTTTTTTGGGTGTTTTTTTGTTTTGTTTTGTTTTGTTTTTTGGGGGTTTTTTTGGTTTTTTTTAGGATTTGGGTTTGTCAGGATTTGGGGTTTTGTTTATTAGGATTGTGGGGTTTTTTTAAATGAAGTTCTGCTCAGTGGGAAGCTTATGTGACAGGGGCCTTGAAAATTACTACAGGTTAAATACTAATTGCAGAGATTGATGTATTAGATTTTGAACCCGATACATACATTTCATTTTATTGCAGTAAAGTACATACTGGTTTTAAAAGATGGTACTAAAAAAAAATTTGTTTGGACCTTCACTTTCTAAATTTTTGTAAACTGTTAATTTTATTACTCTATAGGGGTCAGCCATACTAGGTGCTGTCAATCTGTTATTACCAGAGTATTTGCACCATGACCTGTCTTGTAGAGTATAAACTATTAATTGTGACTTTCTTCTTCCTTTTGTATTTTGGAGGTGGTCTTCCTAAATCCCTTTCTTCTGTGTACCACCTCTTCCTCAACCCTTTGGAAAAGGAAAAGGTAAACTATTTGCCATTTGCAAGGTAAAGCCATTAGTGCCTCTGAAGCAGTATAGCTGCTCTGGTAATGGCAAATTGATTATATTGTATTGCTTGACTGAATCCTAATGGAGCTAGCTGATCATGCTATTTAGATTATAGTTTAGTTTAAGGAGTTTTCTAGTATGTGCATATCAAAATCAAAGATTTCTCTTTATCCTCAGTGTTATTTTGATTTTAAATAAATTGAGGCTAGTTAATAAACTGTATTAAACTTTATAAATATCTGTCAACTTACAGTGCTTTTTCAAATATTTAAAATTAATTCCTATAGGAATAATTACTGTAAGCAAAATCTGTACTTGATGAAGAAAAATACGCTATTCTGTGTTTCTCATTGAAATATAAGTGGAAGAATTCTCATGTTTTTTTGTCCTAGTGAGTAAATGCATGTTTTAGCACTTAACTGAAATAGTGCAGTTTCATGGGGCTGTATATTTGTAATGTGGCTGTATTTCAGCTAGCTGTTAGAGGAAGACAGAAGACATTTAAAATAAAACTTGATTCAGTATGTAAACAATAGAGATTATATATTTTTTTTCTCTCTTTTTGTGGTTTGTTTTTTTTATATTATTCTAACAGTTATTTAGCAGGCTGTAAGCTACAGCATCAAATACCTTATCACTGTGTGATATTGCTGTTTGCAGCAGCAGCTTCCACTTCCATGTATTGTTTTTTCATGCAGTATGAGGGCTCTGATAAACTCTTGAACTATTCTAGTAAGTAGATGAGAGCTTAAGTGTCTGGGTAGTAAACATAGCTAAGCACAGTTTCAGCTCATTTCTAGAAATCTAGGGCAAAACATCCTTTCAGAATTGTAGTTTGGTGTCCGTGTGATTCAATGTAATGGGCGTATTCTTCTGCTGTTAACTGTGGACATATTCAAGTTTCTGTTCTTGTTCAAAGTTCGTAGGCGTCTTGGGGCTGCTTTTTAAGCAGCTGTGATGTGCTTTAGCACAGTGTGTTCTAGGGCCTATAAGAAAATGGAAAAAAATTATCTTAACTTTGATTCTACAAAAGATGTGCAGTTTTTTGTGGTACAACTGAAGCAGTTAAAAAAGATCCCCAAACCTGTTGCTTTTATGGATGAATTGAGGTAGAAGTACGTATTCTACATCAGCCTTTTTAGATTTACAATAATATTGTCATGTGAATTAAGAACTAAAGCTTTAAGTAACTTTCTGGAATGTCCTTACTCTGATTTGTGCAGAAATGTTTTTAATCCTAAGAATCTCAGAACCTATAACAATCTTAAAAAGTACGATTATTAGATTTATATTGTGATACTTTCCTGTCATAATTAGGTGTCAAGCTGTTTTTATTTTAACATTTTATGCTTTAAACACTATTCAGGTTTGTAAAGTCTGAAATATATTGCCTGAAAATACTCTTCCTCTCTTTAAAGGATACCTTGATTGTGTGGTCTGAAGCTGAAAATTATGATTTGGCACTTAGCTTTCAAGAAAAAGCAGGATGTGATGAAATATGGGAAAAAATATGTCAGGTAAGTTTGATAAATATGAAATTGAGGCAACCTAAATCATCCTAATGTTTGTGTTCACAATTTTTAGGCTGTTTCAAGAGGTGAATCTGAACACAATAACTAGAAAATAAAAATTATTGTCTTGACCATCTCCCCCAAAATTTTGCATTTTTGAGTTTGAAAACTTTCTCTTTCCTCCAGAAATTTGGTATTAACTTAAATGATGTCTGTGGTATTTTTTCAGAGCACTTTCAGGTCTCTTGCCTAACTTCTTAGTTCTGTTATTGCCCAAGAAAATTTAGCTGAAAATGAGTGTTTAAAAACTTCATAACAATTAATTTTTTACTTTGCCCAACTTGGAAAAAGTCAATTATAAAAGATTACCTGTCCAAAGTTTTGTTGTGGAGAGAAGAATGTATGTGAAGTCTTAGTAGATTTTGTAATGTATTTCTTACGGATTTAGCTATGTCTTATTCACAATTTTCTTTCTACATTTCTCATTCTTCTCTTCTGTCTTGAGGGAGAAGAATATTGAGTTTCTCAACAGAGGTGGTCTTTTTAATGCGTAAATGTGACCATATGCTGTTGACTGTCAGGGTATGAAAGATTGATCTAATAGTTGAAGTAGGAGACAGGTAGGTCTATCCCTGTATTAACACTTCAAAGCTGTAATTCTTACAGCTTAAACCCAAACAATTTATGTGTAGCGCTTTTTTGTTTTGTTTTGTTTTTTATTTGGGAATTAAATCATTGTTTTACCACTACAACTGGATGGCTATATAGTCACTGAATCAGTATTGCTTCTGGATAACATTTGATTAGGTATTAACTACTTACTAATGCCCAAAAGAGTTTAATTAATATATTCAGTGATGTTAGTTCAGTTTGTCAGTTCTTGTTTGTTTTTTCTTTTGTTCCAAGGATTACAATTTTTCTTAATTTCGATGCTATGCTATGTGGAATTTGTCTAATTCTCTCTGCTCTTCCTATTCTTAGCAAAGATCTATCTCTCTCCACTCTGTCTTTTGGAATTTGTTGTCACTGATTTCAGAAATAAAGCAAAAGACATTTGATTTTGTAATTGCCTGTGCATAGACAATTTTTTCCCACAACAGTTTATAACTGATGTAAATAAATAAAGTTATGTAAATAAGTTCAGAAACATTTCCAGGAATCTTAGCAGTCAAAGGACCAAAAGTTGGGGATAGAAACAAATGGGTGAAAGGGGAAATTGCTTTTGGGAAACACCCAGATAAGAAGCCAAACTTCCTCAGCCTTATGTGAGGATCTAATGTTTTTGTAAGAAACCAATGTCTTTACATCCTGTTTTGAGGCCATGCTATTGTATTTGTGTGTAGTGTATTTTAGAGATCTTAAGCTTCCTCAGTCATTGAAGCTTCTTCTAAAAGGAAAAGTTTGATACCATATATACATCAGCAACCACTTCCAGTATGAGCAGAACAGTATGTAGGTTTTAACAACATCCTGGATTTTTATGTAAATGTAGGCTTGCTGTTATCTATGAAGAATTACTTCTACCAGAATTTTTTTTTGCTTTTCAAGATTAAAAAGAAGAGTACCTTCTATCATTCTACATAGCAGTGCCTTCGTAGATTTGACACATCAGACTCCAAGCAGATACTACAGTTAAGATGTCATTAAAGCTGAAACTCTGATGTCCAAGTATCTGTCTCTATTTTTTCACTAATTCATACTCTGCAGTTTCCATATATCTCTGGAGAGATCATTGCAGGACCAGGGCTTTGGTTCTCTGACAGTTCTAGATTTCCACTACTCTTCTGTTAATGTTGGTTTGGGGTTTTCTCCTCTTAAGAGGAGATTCTGTGCCTCTGTTGTGTATTTAGAAAGTGCATGGTAACAAATTCTGACTTGCAGCTCTCCAGAACTGAAAACAACAATTAAATTAACAAGACCAGCCTCTCTCCAGTGTTGGAGGTAGCAGAATTACTTTGAAAAGCATCAAAACCAATTAAATAGCATATAGATAAATGTTTAAAGCCGTAATTGCAGTAATACAATACTGGTTTACATTTGAAAATCTGTCTGCAGAGAATAAAGGCTGGAAACAAATAGCTTAGTTCAGTAGTCTATGAAAGTTGTTGTCCATACTAGTAGTAATTATAAATTTCCTTTTTTATTTGAAGTACTTTGAAAATGTAGCTTTTTATTTGCTCTTCCTCCTTTTTAGAGAAAATAAATAGAATTAAATATTTAATGTACAAATTTTGTAAAGCTTTCCGTTTGAAGAAGTCTTTTCATTATCTTATTAAAGCCAGCTATACTCAGTGTCAGACAGATTTGTGCTTTGGCCAAACAAACTGTGTGGCATTTGAAATGGTATTTTAAAAAACATGATCAAGTAGCAGTAAGTATTGAACTCCACTGTTTTGAACACATCTTATTTTGTAGGTTCAAGGCAAAGACCCTTCTGTTGATATTACTCAGGACCTTGTCGATGAATCCGAGGAAGAACGTTTTGATGATATGTCATCACCAGGTCTAGAATTGCCATCTTGTGAACTAAGTCGACTAGAAGAAATCGCAGAACTTGTGGCATCTTCACTGCCTTCACCGTTACGCCGTGAAAAACTCGCACTAGCACTGGAAAATGAGGGTTATATTAAGAAGCTCTTAGAAATTTTTCATGTGTGTGAAGATTTGGAGAACATGGAAGGACTACACCACTTATATGAAATTATCAAGGGAATTTTCCTTTTGAACAGAACTGCACTTTTTGAAGTCATGTTTTCCGAGGAATGTATAATGGATGTAATTGGATGCCTAGAATATGATCCGTCATTATCACAGTCACGGAAACACAGGGAATTTCTGACTAAAACAGCAAAGTTTAAGGAGGTGATTCCTATATCTGATCCAGAGCTGAAGCAAAAAATACATCAGACATACAGAGTACAATATATTCAAGATATGGTCCTACCCACTCCCTCAGTTTTTGAGGAAAATATGCTATCAACACTTCATTCTTTCATCTTTTTTAATAAAGTGGAAATAGTCGGTATGTTACAGGTAAGTTTCAGAATTTTACAGTCTCTTACACTTGGGCAGAGAAAGTTGGATAATGTTTCTTGGAAAGATTGAGGTGCTTCAGTGGAACCTTAAATCCCAGGGATCTGAAAGTCATTTTGAAGTATGATATAAAAGGTATGGATTTAGCTACTGAGCTGTTAAATTATATGCTCCTGAATTTCACATTTGGAACTAGATGCTCTGTGACTGATTTAAATGGAGAAGGCATATGTGGAATCCTGAATGAGTTTG
Organism: Megaceryle maxima; assembly: GCA_024605025.1. Lineage (NCBI taxonomy): Eukaryota > Metazoa > Chordata > Aves > Coraciiformes > Cerylidae > Megaceryle > Megaceryle maxima. The sequence goes on from JANHGN010008273.1 coordinate 25,087, forward strand.
TTTGGAGTGAATAGTACTGTTTGCATTTTGAACAATTTATTTTGTTAGGGTTTTGTTGGTTTTGTTTTTTCCTGTATTGTGTGACTTGTTGGGCCCTACAGTTAAGGATATTTTTTCATGTTGCTGTGATTAAACAGTAAAAATAAAATTACTTCACCCGAATTTCACAAATATAATCTCATATCAAGATGTAACTGTGCTAATTTTGAAGTAAACTAAAGGAGTTGTTTGGAAAGTAGAGGTTCAGGCCATAATGTTGCCTTGGGTGCTTGAATGTTTTCTTAGTTTGTCTTTTAGGTCCTTAAATAATACTGCTTGGGATTACCAGTTTTTTTCATGACTTACATCTTAATGCAAATGTAAAGAGAATATATGATGCTTTAGTTATCCTACCTAAATGTCTTTAAGCATTCTGCACCAACCCATGAACTTCCTCAACTGTGTAGAAACAAGCAGCACATCTCTGTAGTGGGAGATTCCTGAAGCTTTCAGCTAACTTGGCACACGTATTTTGGTTTGTAGAAGCTAATTATTGTAATTATCCTAGTATTTGATAAATGAGTAGCCACTGTCTTTGTAGGGGCTGTGTCTGATCTGGAGAAATGGACAAAGTGCCGGATGCTACTGATTACCTTAATTGTTTTTATCTTCAATTGAATGTCAGCACGCACCCTGTTTATTTTCATGGAAGATATAGCAAAGGAGAGTGAAAATTCCTTTTGCAAGCTCATAAAGTAACTAGTGGCCAACAGTAGGCCTCCTGACTCTTAATCTACCACATTCAGCTGATTCAAATAATGATATTTATTTAATCCACTCCCTTGGGGCTTTAATCTATTATGTCCACATATGGAGTATTTGAGCAGCCAGATGTGCAAGACTTCACTCAGACCTAGCAGCTGAGGTGTGTGCCTTGTGGACAGACCATCACTTACTGGAGCAGTTATGGAAGGGCTGGTAGAGCACCTGGGGCATCCTCAGTAGTATGAGACCCCAGTTCATGCCCAACTCAGCCAAACTCTTCATTTCTGTTTGTGTGTCCTTGATAAGCAGTCACAAATGCATATCTGAACAGAAGGCCTTAAACATTTTGGAGTGGCCACTCTCAAAAGTCAGGCTTGTTAGCTTTCTCAGATTGCTGAAAGATTCAGTTAAGAGGGGTCTCACCTTGAGCATTGAGTAAGACTAGTGTCTCTGAAATATCATGACCCCTTTATAAGGGCTGATAAAAGCAAAGGCCGGAGGATAATACATTTTGGCTTTAGAACAAGGAGGGGAAAAATTATTCAGTAGTCTTGGCATCAGTGGGGTCTGAGGGAGATCTTTGAGAAGGAAAAGGGACAAGGAAAAAGGGGACCTGATCCTGCAAAATCAATAAGGGTGTGTTACCCAGAAACTCCAAGGTGAGTTGAAGACTAGTGGCTGATTAGTGTGCTTTTTTCTGTCCCTTACAGCCTGTGTTAGGCTAATAATGTGTAAGCTGATGCTAGAATATCGAGCTTCAGTGTGGTTGTAAAATTTGTGACTTGCAGTTTACAGTTGAAATAGAGGCTGAGATCTGATTCTGATTTGTTGTTACCGCAGGTTTCTGAACCTAATCTTCACTTCTGTTGCTGTTGTCTATGCTTGAGAATAAACTGTACTCCCTGTGTGGTGAAGAATTAGCATTGCGTAACTTTGAAAGTTAAATACTTCAAATTGTTTAAGTGCTTTCTACAGCTTTGAGGAGCCAAGAGTGGTAGCACACAATGAAGAAAATGTATTCTTGTGCTATTTTGCATTTCCTGTTCCTTTCACAGTACAGTTCTATAGCATTGAGGGGCAATTCCTGGAGATTATAAAAAAAAAATCTGTTGGAAATTATTTGATGTTGATGATCAATTATTGGTTTTGAGGGAATTAGGAGGCTATCACAAATTATATGCCCATTGTATTTCTAAGACATTAAAATGATTGATTGATTTACAAGTTCTCACAGTGTATCTCTAAACCAAGATTTAAACCTACTTACCTGACATTTATTTATTGATTTATAAAGCAATGTCAGGTTACACTTTTCTGTAATCTCTTCCCCCTACATTTTCATTCTTCCCTTTCCTTTCTCCACCCTTCCCATTCTTGCAGTCCATGTATAAAATGTATGATACTGTTCCTTCTCATTTCTTTAAGCAGAATAAATAATATTTTGAGAACAAAATTAAAAGACTTTTAATTTCCCTTCTAGAACTGATTTTTAAGGTCTGTCTTTCATTAGCATATGGCTTAACATGCTTCCTGTAGCATGTGTTAATTTCATCAAAGATTTAAAGTTGTCTGTAATTGAGTTTCTGGCATTCATTATTTTAGATGTTATGAGATTCTGGTGCTTGCTAACTCTACGTGTGTACTTAAGCAGTTTATAAGTCATTAATTGAAGAGTTTCTGGGCTGTTTCATGGTAATTTATTGGGAGCCATGGATGAGTCTCAAGTTCTTCATTAGTTGGTGATACAGGTTGTTAATGCTTCTGCTGTTGACTTCAGGTTGTGTCTCCTGGACCATTGAGGATGTGACAAAGGAACTATCCTTTTAGGAAACTTTACTTCTCAGATTAAAAATAAACTACCTGAGAATCTGGTATCATGTATCATACCACATATATTGTGTGTACGGCTGAGTTGTTTTATATTCTCTGCTTTTCTCTCTCCTTGTTTGTGAAAGAAAGGAAAAGTAAAACTGTTACCTCCACCATTAAAAAAAGATGAGCTCTGAAGAGCCCTTTTCAGGGTCCTGCTGTGTGTTTCCTGAAGTGGCATTTTGCAATACCCTTGCATCAAATTAACTGTACCTTAGTTACAGAAAAGGGACTCAAAATTTGCACAAGACTGTGCATATTGTGCCTTATGCTCTTTAACAGGCCAGGTGACTTTACTCAAAATTAATACTGTCTTATTTAAGGTATTTGGTGTCAAGATAATAAGGTCATTAAAGGTCCCTGACATTGTCAGGTTTTCAGTTATAACTAGTGAATTTTGTAAATAAAAATATGCTGATTCTTAAGAATTCTAGCTTTATTAGGAGAGACTTTTTTGTTTTTAAAAAATATATAAATTCAGCAGTCATGGAAGATAACTGCTTCCATGATTTTGCTTTCTTTGACAGGTAAATAACTTCTGCCCGTTCTGTCATGAGAGAAGAATGGAATAGGTCGCCTTAGGGATATAGTTCAGTCAAGGGCCTATCAGTGTTAATGATTGGACTCAATGATCTTAAAGGTTGTTTCCAATCTCGGTGATTCTGTGACTTGGCACATAGGGTTATGAACTGTATTCCTTCCTCCTCCATTAAGGTTATCTTTCCCATAAGATTTATATAAAAGCTTACACTGATGGGCTTTTCTGAGAAATGGAGGTTAGTTTATATATAATTGTCTAAGATCTGTCATTTTACATAACTCCGTCACTAAACTAGATACTGTTGGTCATGTTGGATAGTAAAGCCATGACATCAGCATTTCCAGTCTGCAGAATTGCCTGCTGTGGAACCCTGTTCAATTACAGGTGTTATGATTCACTCTATGTAAGATATGAATGAGGTATGTAACAATTTTTTCCAATTTCAGCCCCTCCTAATAGTTCTTACTGCTTGGGGTCCAGCCTGTTCTAGTCTTGAGATGTCATAGCCAACAAGGAACCTTGCTGAAATATGGAGTTCACCAAGTTTTGAGAATGGGGGTGAGACAGGTAAGTGGTGTTTCTTACTTTATATGACGCTCTTTTGCAATTTAAAAAATACGCACTAATGTTCACACTGGAGGCCACCAGTTCTTTCTCTTTGTGTTATTAACTAGTTCTTAAAATACAAAACTTGCAAAACTGCGCCATAGAGTGAGCAAACACTGTTTCTCTCCTCTCCCCCCTTTCTCATTGCCGTGTTCTTTGTGCCAGCAAGATCCTGCAGTGGTTTTATTTTCCAGAATATAGAATACTGTTAGGCTTACTTTATAGTATATGTATTTAGACTTCAGAGACTTTTATTTTCAGGAAAATGGAGAGTGGAAGGGGAAAATTGGACATATGTTAAAATAATTTATTAGTAGTAGTAGAGCAGTGATCACATGGCATTACTGTACTGGTACATCAGCTTTAAGTACGGAAATCATATTACTTATAGTCCCCATCTCTCCATTAACAGAAGTTGTCATTTTAGGTACATCTGTATATTGTGCTGGATTTGTATATAGTGGTAGGCTGGTTTTAAATTTGAAAGTGACTTTACGGATAGCTACTTATTTTTAACAGAACACTATGGATGTAAATGTTACTATCTGCAGTAGTTTTAGAGGAAGAATGGTGTCAATACACGTTAGTAGTTTTGCCTAAATGTACTGGAATTGGATGTCTCCTGCTGGTCTGCTGTTTTGCAGTAGTTGGCTCAGGAATAACTCTAGAAATATGCTTTCAGCAAAATATACCTTGCAGTGAAGTGTAAAATGATGCAAAGGATGCCACTTATTGGGGGAAGTGGCTTAGTGAAAAGTTTGCAAGTGGTTCATGGCCAAGATTTATGAGATAATATTCTTCATTGTAGAAAAACATTTTCACTGTGCACAGAAATTCCAAATGTGATTAAGTGAATCCTGCTGCTGTTTCAGTGTGTTGCCTCAAGTGAAAATAGTTTACTGATAGCAAAAGAAAGCATTTGTGGGAAGGCAGTCTGAGGTGGAGGAGAGTGAAAGACTTTAAAGTATGATGTCTTCTGGTGTGGTAGCAGGAAGGAATGTACATTTGAAGCTGTAATTCACTGTTTGCTGGTAATATTTCATGAAACTGTCTGGGCTGAGGTATTATTTCTGCCTAAAATGAGTATAGACATGGAAAATACGATGGAAAGTATACTTTTTTTTCCAGCTTAATTTTCATTGAGTTTCTTGGATTTTTATTTTTTTTTTTGAGAAAGGGATGTTTTTCATCATTTAAAAGTTGTCATAGACATGGAGTATCTCATAACTGAAAGTTAGTCATACTTAAGAGGGGCCTGCTTTTGAAGACTATTTTAGGTGCCTTTTGGGAGAAGGAGGACTGCTTTGAAAGCTGAATCGTAAATGTAAATAGTATCTGTGTTTTTTGTGATCCTACTTCATCTCTGGGTTTTCTTGCTTTTAAAATCATAAATGATTGAGTAGATGGACAGGCTTAGTTTTATCTTTATGAACTTTGAAAGGTATTAAATCCTAGGAGCATCTACTTAAATCTTGCAAAAGCATAAATGAATATTCTAACTGTTTGCTATATGCATAGTTCAAGTATTGCACATTTAATAATTTCTCTGCATGGGGAAAATAGCTGGATTCTACAGTTACCCTGTAAATGTTCATTTGCACTTTTTTCTTGGCAAACAGCTGTGACCTTTACAGCTTCTAAGTTACACCCAAATGGGTTTTGATACTTGTGTGCATGGATAGGCCAGATACACCTAAGAATTAACACAGTGCATGTGTGTTACTACACAGACGTGTTTTGGGGGGGGTTTTGCAAGTAGAAATTAAAACTGAAAACATTTATGTAATTCTGCATGCTGTGTTGGTGCTTTGTAGCTTGCAAAACGCGAGCGGTGCTTTCAGACTGTGCATTTCCATAGATTCTGGTAGTGCTTTTAGGGACGTGTCTTCTGATACACTACCCTAGTCAGCAATTTTACAGCTTGAGACAATCTTGTATTTAGAGAGTTCACTGCAATCACAACTTTCTGATGTATGTGAAAGGGTTGGGGATAACAATAACAACCTGTCTACCTTTCATTAAGCATCTGAAATGAGAGAGCACCTAAACACATTTCAGAACTAAGATGTAACTGCAAAGTTAGTAATAGATGGGTTTTATTTTCTTAGAATGGCTGCCATTTACTGCTTGTTACCCATGTAAGAGTGGGATGTTTAAAAGCACTTATATCTGTCTTTACTCTGATTTTAAATAGATAACAGTTGTTCTGAGGCCTAGAGATTTCAGACACTCCTATTAATTTTAAAATACAATACATTTAATGGAGTTTGGGAGAGGCGATGGTGTAGGAAATGCTTCAGTATTGTAAAGTACTGTATTATACTGTATATGTGCAATGTTGAAATATGGTTACATACCAGACTTCTACAACTTCTTTCTGAAACATTGTCAGCATTGTCTTCATTGCTTCACAGTGCTAGAAAGTACCCTCTATAAGTCCCGAATGTTTGCAAGCCCAGTAGTGGGGTGAGTGGATTGGCCTATGCTGCAGATGGTCACTTCTTGAATGGGGCAGGGATGTGGTGGAAGCTGATCAGAGAGCTGAGCTGGGGTCCTGCCCATGCCTTCTTGCCCAGTGAGGGCCTGCCTGCTGTGCTCTGCCGTGTAGTGCTGGAGGTGCAGCTTCCCTGGCCGCCTGTGTCTCCGGGACTCTGCAGGGAGTTAAAAATGAGACCCACATACCAGCAGTGCAGGGTCTCCTCCTCCCCCTCTCCCACATTTTGACTTAAACCAATACTTTGATACTTTAGGTAATAACTGTGTGTATTTTTTTTTTTAATACAGAAGTACACTAATACTGGCCCTGACACATTTAAATGCTGAAATAGCCTTTCTTCAACACACACCCACCCCCCCTCCCCCCAGTAATCATTTTGAGAGATCTCTGATATTGACTTGCACTTACTACCAGGTATCATGAATGAGTTGAAAAGTTCCATTCACAGTTGGAAGGGTTAGATGTTTGAGTTAAGGATAAACCTGCATCTTATCAATAGTTTTGATAGATGAGATTACACCTTAATCAAAATAGCAAAAAAAGAAATGAAAGCAAACTACTTACCCTTTCCTTAAATGCACTGCTAATCATGGAGAATAACTTGCACATTCTTCAAAAGAACTGAGGTTTATGTTTGGTGGGTTCTTTGGTTTTTTTTGGTTCTGTTTTGGTTTTTTTTGGGTTTTGTGTTGTCTTTTTATTTCAATAAGTATGTCAGTATTCTGCTGTGGTTTGTTGTTACCTGTAGTGTCTAAGGAGTTAACAGTACAGAAAACTTAGCCATGTAATATCTGGATAGCAGGTAGTCAACTTACATGTATTCTTTTCTCAAAGCTTAAGTTTTATGTTTCTTGAAATCAAATACCTCAGTAGTTGTTTTGAACATGCTTGACTTTTGAAATCTGAAATTCAAACTTTTTGCATTTCCAGTGTTTGATCATCCGGAGTGAATTTCAGTAAACTTGAAGTAGGCCTCTATCTCTTTTAGTTTTGATTTTCAAGCAGTTATAGAAATGGCACCTGAAATTCTCCAGAAATCATTCTTTTTTGTTATTACTAGACCATTGGGTTAATCTAGCAGCACAACATTCAGCAAGAGGAAGTGTGACACATCCTAAATATAGGGTATACCTTATAATGTAATGAAATGCCTTGTAGGGTGATAGGTCATACAAACCTGTTTTGAGTTTATCTGTGTTGTGCTGTGCCATGTAGAGATTGGGTTGTGACAGTGTTATAACTGCATTGGCCAGGTGTAGTATCAAAACTGAGGTACTCATTTGATCAGCAAGGCTGCAGGGTGAGCCTGGATGAGATAACTAGATAATTTGCACGTTTATGTGGGTATATCTGAAGTACTTTCATGTTTCTGCTTTATGCTGTGTAAACAGAAGCAAGGCAACTTGGGTTTCTAGCTCTGGTTTTGAGATGGAGGGATATTGCACATGGTGTTAATGACTTCACAAGCAACAACACTGGCTGTTTTTTGTAAACAATCTATTTGTATCTGATATACAAGTATCTATTTCGAGCAAGTGCTGTCTTATTACTGTATAATATTGGGGAAAGGATGGAGGAAGGTTTATTTCTCATTTAATCTAGTTGTTAGGACTGTAAAGTTATGGGAAGCTAAGTATTCCTGCTTCTAAGTCTAAACACACATTTGTAATGTGTTGGCTGCTATTTGTTGTTATTGCCAAGGTACAGCAGCCTGAAAAATAAGTGAATGGTTTTTGATCACTGCCAGCCAGAAAGCCCCTTAAATGCTGTACATAATAGGAACAGTTAATGTTGTGTGGTTTGTGTGTGGCTTGTTTTGTTTTGTTTTTAAATTTAGTTTCTAGAATTCACACTTCACAACATTGAGGACAAAGAATCTTGCCTCAGTCCTGCTATTTATTGGGCAGCTCTTTTCTGTGTCTTTGCTTTGGTTCTGCAAAGATAATGATAATATTCCAAAGAGAGATGTGTATGTAGAGCTGAGTGGGAGATCAGGTTTTTAAACATGTGTCAACAGTTGGTCGTGTAGTGTCGTTCAGAGGGACACGCACGTGTGTGATAAGTGGGAAGGAAGTTAGAGAAGTCATAGACAAAACTATGAGAGTGGCAGTAGGAAATAGAAAAAGGGCAGCCAAAAGGCAATGCAAGATGGATACCAACCGAGAATGAAGTGTTGAGGCGTGGAGTGGTTTTGAATGTGATTAAAAACTTGAAAACAATATTCATATTAATTTGTTTGAAAATTGAATGAAAACGTTGATACTTGTATGAAACTACAGTACACAAGCATATGTTCTCTTAATTGTAGGAAGCATGGTTTAGAAGAACTTTGTTACACTTAGATGCCTTTTGATATTCTAAACAAACAACTGGTATTGTTTTGCCTTTGTAGGAAGATGAAAAATTTCTGACAGACTTGTTTGCACAACTAACAGATGAAGCCACAGATGAGGAGAAAAGACAGGAATTGGTAAGAAATATGTAAAATATACATGAAAGAGGGACACTTACTACAAAGTGATAGGTGCATCTCTTCCTTTTTTTTTTTTTTGCCTTCTCCCCTCTCTTTGTTTTTGCCTTCTCCCCCCTCTTTTTTTTGTTTTTGCCTTCTCCCCCCTCTTTTTTTTTGTTTTTGCCTTCTCCCCCCTCTTTTTTTTTGTTTTTGCCTTCTCCCC
>JANHGN010008274.1:0-21242 GCA_024605025.1 Megaceryle maxima
TGGAACAGGTTGCCCAGGGAGGTGGTTGAGGCCCCATCCCTGGAGACATTCAAGGTGGGGCTTGACAGAGCTCTGAGTAATCTGCTCTAGTTGAGGATGTCCCTGCTCTCAGCAGGGGGTTGGACTAGATGACCTCTAGAGATCCCTTCCAACCCAGACATTTCTATGTTTCTATATGAACATATATTACAGGAGAAACTTAAAACATGAAGCAAGTGGAAGTAATTTCATGCTCAGCTTACAGGTGTTTTTCTGTGTATTTATCCTGTATATTTATTTATTTCCCCCCTCCCCCCCCCAGTGAAGGTGGAAGAGGAAGAACTTCTATCCTAAAGTTATACTGTGAACCAAGATTCAAGTTTCCAATCTAGTCTGATCGTTATACTGTATAAGCTCTCATACTCGCTGTGGTTTACTCTCTTCTAGAGGTGACTGGATTGCCTGCATTTTGCTGGGCCTGGTAAGGGGTTGGTGATAAGATCTTTTCACCAGCTTTTCCTCAGGCTGTAATACTTGATATTTTTTTAGTGCAGAGGTCTCATATTTCACTTATTTCTGCTGCCCTACTTGAGGTCTCATTATCTTCAAGAGTTTGTAAGGACTGAAGCTTCATTTCTGGAGTGGTAGGAAGGAGGCAGGTATACAAGTAGCTTAAATCAAGATAGCTCTGTCCAGTGAAGAGCATGGCCAAGAAATGAGGATATTTGAGGATGTTTTGGGGATATATCTGTGGTTAAAGTACATGTCAACCATATTTTAAAGATAATTCTTCAGCTGCAATTCTAGGCTGTGGGCAATAAAATCAACCAGTGACTTGTGGCACAAAACAGAATAGTGTGATGTCAGTTTCTCTTGAGCATCTGACTTGTTTCTCATAGTAAAGGTTGGATTTAAGAATTTCAGTTTTCTTCCATATTTTCATGTTTTTGCTATGTATTTTTTTAGTTAATCAGAGCTGATTACTTTATCAGAAGAATCTTTGATATTTTCTTCTCCCTCTAACCTATTCTGTACTTCCAGCCTTTCCTCTGCAGAGAGTATTAGCTTTCATGATTTCTTTTCTGTTCACAATATTTACTTCAAAATAATATATTAGAAGCATAATTCACACATATACTTAGTATTTTTTCCTGCCCCTTTTTCATCTTGTTGCTAAAGTTTTTTTGTCAGCAAAACCAGAATTGATAGAGAGGATGGATTCATGTACTGTACTATGGTCCAAATGCTACACTGTTTTGTCAGAGCTCTTATTGAAAGGAATTTCTCTATACTGTTTCAATGTATATGCCATGCTGTGTTGATATTAATGGATTTGCCAGGAAAGGCATTTAATTAATCAGTTCCCAGAATAAACTGTCAACTTTAATTTTCTAACTAATAGTAATGCTTGGGCCAGCATGGTGGGTCAGTCAACAAATGTTGTTATAAGTTAGTCATCTTGAAAAAAGCCTTGGTTCAGGACATAGAAATGGTGCTTAGGTCATCAATTTGTTTCTTTATATCTGTGAACATGTTTCAGCTGTCTGACAGCTCTGACATTTGTACAAGGAAAGAAATGAGTAGTCTGCAGTGTAACAACAGATCATAGCATCAAAAGCATTTGCCAAATTCTAGAGGAAAACTAGGAATACATTCAGTTGATCAGCAAGTATATTTATTACAGTTTTACTTTAGCTAATATTCTGTAACTACAAAATTATGCATTGATACAGGAAAAATTTGCACAAGGCAGAAATGATCACAAGCTTCTTGAGGACACTTGCATGTAACTTTGTAGCAAATTTAGCTGTTTTGCATAATGGCTTTTACTTGAACAGCTTTTATAATATGCAACATGAAATAACTTGCATATTGTATTACAAAGAGGATCTCATCTGGTGCCTGTTCTTATCAGTACGAAAATATCTGTGGATATTGAGACACGTCAGTGTGAGAACAATTGCAGTGCCTAGTAGTAAAATAATTTTTTTTAACAGCAATTTTCAGAAGTTAAAAATGCGGCTGAGAAGCAGAAGTGAAAAGGAGAGGTTAAAATTGTTAAATAAAGTCTGATAAGTTTCTCTTACTATGTTTATAATCTGTTAAAAGAATATCTTTCTAGCCTCTGTGCTCTGTATCAAAGTAAATTTGCACTATAGTCTCCAAAACTGCAAACCTTATGTTTGCATAAGATCTCTTAACAAAATCACAGAAATGTCAGAGAATTTATGTCTATATTTGTAAAGTAGAATAATTGAAATGCATAATGGAAATCCAATTTTTTGCATTTGATAAGTTTGTACTATTTTGCAGAGCAACACTTTTAAAGAATTCTGTTCAGTGTTAATCTGCCTGCTTCTAACCCCCATGCATGCAATAGTCATGGAGTTTATGTCATTTGAGAGGTTTTACTACCTGGAAAAATCCTATTCCAGTGCTTCACAGCCCTTTTGGTGAAGAAATTTTTCCTAATGTCCAACCTAAACCTCCCTTGGTGCAATTTGATGCTGTTTCCTCTTGTCCTATCACCTGTTACTTGGAAGGAAAGACTAACTTCACTCCAACCTCCTTTCAGTTAGTTGTAGAGAGTGATAAGGTCTCCCCTGAACCTCCTTTTCTCCAGGCTAAACAGTGAAGTATATATGCATTAAGCTTGCCTTCATGACTTCTCTTCTTGTAATAATAAAATCAGAAGACCTCTGGTGGTAGAATTTTGTTGAAAATAAAAAAAACAACTTTAACAGAATTCCCTTCCAAAACCAAACCCTAATTTTCTTTTTTTTTTTTTTTTTTTGCGTTCTAGAGGAGCCCATTCTATAGCAGGTTTGCTTTCAGGTCTTGTGACAGTGTGGGGGACCCATGCCGGAACAGTCTGTTCCCGAGGGACTACACCCTGTGGAAGGGATCCATGCTGGAGCAGTTTGTGAATATTTGCAGCCTGTGGATAGTACTCACATTGGAAAAGTTTGTGGAGGACTGTGTCCTGTGGGAGGGACTGCGCGATGGAGCAGGGGGAAGACAGTGATGAGTCCTCCTGCTGAGAAGGGGAGAGGGACAGAAACAAGGTGTGATCATGTGACCAACCTCCATTCCCTCTTGAGAAAATTGGGAGTAAAGTTAAAACACCTTCTTCCCAACTCAGGCTTAAGATTTATTTTTCTTATTTGACTGGTGATAAATTAATTTTCCACAAGTCAAGTCTGTTTTGCCTGTGATGTTAATTGTTGAATGATCTACTTCCTGTCTTTATGTTGATCCATGAGCCTTTTGTTATCCTTTATTGTTAGCCTCTGTCTAGATGAGGAGGGGAGCGATAGAGGGGCTTTGGTGGGCACCTGGCTTCTAGCTGGGGTCAGCCTGCCACAATTTGTACAGAATTAGTTTTATTTGTACTTTTCTTTTATGAAGTACTAGAATATTGTAGAGTAAGCCACGTTATTAAATATTTTCACAAAATCAACAATAAGACTGTAGAAACAATCCAGAGGTGTATTTGGACAACCATATCATGAGGCAATTAAATTGGGTGATTAGAAAGAGAATAAATTGTTTTGTCAAAGTATGTCTGCTGAGAATACTTTGGCCATTGCATATTGTAATGGACATCCAAATTGCTACTCCAACCCTACAAATTGTAATATATAACAGCTCTTCAAAATACTTGCTTACTGCTGTGTCAAGACTAGAGTTTTAATAATGCCTCTGCTGCTACTAAGCAGCGGTTAAAGCCAGTATTTAAATGAACATATTAAGTGCTATTAAAACACAATCACGTGGATACCAGTTCTAAAAACTGTCAGTTCACTAAAGCTTTCAACAGTGCTCACCCTCTGCAGGACCAGTTTTTACTTTTTTGCTCATAATGGTAAATTAGAATTATTATAAACCTTTAATCTTCCTTCATTACTAGGAAATAAAAATATAAAACAAGAGCAATTCAAAGTAAAAGTGACTGAAAGGCATGATTATGCAACCCCCAAAATATATAATATTAAAATGCACTCTATACTAGAAATAGGAGAGAGGATTCTAGGAGAAACCCAGAAAGTGTTTTATTACCCAGGGTACTCATGGCAATATTACTAACTTGAGATAGAAACCTCAGGTGGGAGCAGCTGTGCTGCAGGGGTTGCAGCTGCAATGTGAAGGAGTACAGAAGGCTAAGGAGAGAGGGCAGCTCTCAGGGGAGGATGTTGGCTAAAGTTTTATAAGAAGGAACTCAACACCATACAGAGGGAGGCAAGAATGCATGTGCAAGCATATATACATGGAAGTATATATGATAGAAGTAATAGGAAAACAAAAGTAGACAAAATGGAGGAAAAGAAACTGAATTATGGAAAACTTGTTAAAGCAAAAAGGCAGGAAAAGGAATAAGAAATGTATTGCTACAAATTCAACTACAGAATTGAATTTAACGTAATTAAAATTAGAACTATAAATGACAATGAAGATGTTTCTTTTTATATGCTAAGGTGATCTTTGGAGCACCTCAAATCCTGTTCCATGGACTACCAGTATTAAGATTCCATTTACATAAGTATCTATATCTTATTTTATATAAATAAAACATTGACTGTCTCTCCATTCTCTAAATCACTTTTATTACTGAATCTTTCTTCTGAAAGATACTGAACTATCTAAGAAGTTAGTCATCAAGAAAATTGCATTTTTGTGCTTTCTTTTTTACAATTGCATCAGTGCATGTATATGAAGAAGAGTAGGAACAATAATAACATGGAAGTCTGCATCATGTACTCTGAACATAACAAGAACCTGAATTCTAAAATACATACTTTGCAGAAGTATGTATATTCTACTATGTAGATTATATATTATGTATATTATACAATGTATATTCTACTATGGTTCATGCAAGTAGACAAATTTTTGAAAGGAAAGATACTTCTCATTTCTGAACTCATTCTTTAATAGGAACTAGTAAGAAGCTGAGAGAATAGCAAAAATTTAAAAGTATCTGTATTCATACTATGAGACATGGTAGTCTTTCTGAAATCAATGTATGGCTGTGACTCCTTTAGAAGAAATGCTGAGTACACAAACCAGAAGAAAGCCACCAGGCTCCTGACCTACTAAGGAAAATGGCAGTTTACACAGGTCCACATTGATAGAGGGTGGCATTATTGGAGGCCAAAATTGTGCAGGATAAAATTGATGGTATGACAACATATATGCTTATCCTTTCATTAAAAAAAAACCTAAATGTTTTCCTCATTATTCTGAGTCTACTTCACTCACAGTGTTTCAGCTGATACTCTTTGAATCTGGATAGTAGGTCCAGCATACCACAGAAATTCATGTTTGCTTCCTTGGGTATAGGTATCATTTTGTCATATTTTTAATAGTGTGTAAGATCAGCTTTCACAACTGTTTTCTAAATCTTCTGATATTGGTAGACTTCTGTGTTATCAGAATAAATATGTTAATATACTTGCATCAGAGTGATTAGTTAGATGTTCTTGTCTTTCTTTCATGGTGATAAAATGAACCTATTTTGAAGCACATTTAAATCTGCAAATTTGAGTACTTTTCCAGTGCTCCTTTTATTATAAGGTATCCCATTTTCATCTTCATAAAATTAAATGCTTACATGTACCACATAATTAAATTTAGGCACAGCAGAGAATGATCTGTGTATTTATTAATTCTTTCTTTGACTGAATCTCTGTTTAATTGCTTTGGAAGTTTTATCAGACTCAAATGTATCCAGGATACATTTACCAAGGAAAGAAATGTGAAAATGTTGACACAAGAAATTGCTGAAATTTGAAAGCCAGATAATCTATATGCTTCACAGCAACTTACAGACAGGGTATAAGGGGAACCCAACCCTGTCTCCACCTTTAATGCTGTTCATACATTATTTTTCATTGTTTGAATGGAGAGGTAGGAACTTACTGTGTGCAGCTGTACATAATGAGATTGAAAAATATAATGCATTTTATGCATGTATGGTTGAACTGAAGTGTTTCTGGATTATTTAATATAAAATCTTTAGATTGGTGTGATTTAAATGTTTGTACACAACAGATGTTTACAGGTAGCTTTTGGCAAACACAGTTACTAAGTACACAGAGCTTTCTTGATACTCACTACTTAAGTATTGCGAGTGTAAAACTTATTCAGAAATGTGTCCTAAATTTTTAATAAAGATGAAGTTGGGAAAACCTAAAAGAGAAAACTTTCACTATTCTTTGTTTAGATGCTGTGGTAGCAGCTAACTCAAACTTAATATATTAAACTGAACAAGCTTATGTTAATGTTTGGTAAACAGAATAGAGGGAAGGAGAAAGAATGGGGGGCATATAGCAGCAGAAAAAAGTCTTAAGTGATTAAACTTAAGGACAGAATTTATAGGGAAGTAAAACCACAAATGAGGCTTAAGTCAGTTCAGTAGTTTGAATATCAGTAATTTGGTGACCACTGTGTGCCTCATCACTACCATCGAGCATATTTTTCTAGTCCATGCAGAATGCATGACTGTCACCATCAGGACTTGTCCAGCTGTGGTCCACATGTACCTCCTTTTTCAAACTGTTTGTGTTCTCCTGTGACTGTTTAAAGTCTGAAATGGTATGTATACACAGTTAAACACAGGTAAATACAGACCAGTATTATGACAAATGCTGGCTATTGGACAACCCAAGTATATGACAAATCGAACATGGATTTATTTTTTAATTATGTAGATAGTATTGTTGCATGCTATATGCAGTTTGGTGTGACTCAAACACCAAATCACTCTGTGCATGCTAGATGCTTAAGGGATAAAAAAATTATAGTGAGGTAATAATTCTGTCTACAGGGAAGGCTAGAGTGTCTGTTTACTCCAATCTATGTTGAGGAAGCATTCAACATTAGGGTTTTTTTCATTATTTTAGAGCAAAATGAAATTGTTAAATGCAACAAATCTAAGTATATATATTTAGTTTCCAGATAGGCAGAACTTTTTTTTTAGGTTTTGAAGTGTCTGAAAATGTAGCCACTGGGATTTGTGGTTTGTTTGTGGGTGGGTATTTTGGGGGTATTTCTGTTTGGTTGGTTTTGTGGTGTTAGTTTGTTTGGGGTTTTTTTGCTGTTGGCTTTGTGTGTAAGTGTGGTGTTTAATTTATTTGCTTTCTTTTTCTTTATGCCAGTTATTGATTATCGATTAAGGCATGTTTGGAAGAAATCACAATTCTACCTCTTCAAGTTATTTGTGATCTTCTGTTGAATGTTACCACCATTACTTGGAGAAGGAAGTATTCTTTGTGGTGATTCTTTTGTTGTTACTTGTCTGTGTGCTTTTTCTTTAAGAACTTTTATTTGAGGTTGCTCATATTGCTCAGTGCCTTTAATCTATTTAATGTTAGAGGTGAGTTTCTGTACATTAGTCAATTGCATCTGTGACATAGCTGCCATCAAATCTTAGTCAATATTTCCTAAATTGCCAGGAGAAGAGCCATGAGTTTATTTTGCTGTTCAAGCTTTTGATAAGTAAATGCTGAGAGTTCAATTTAAAAAATTTATATAAAACTGGAAATTGTTGACGAGAATAAATTTAGTTCAATGTAAATATTGACACAAAAATCTGAAATTATGCGATATTATTAAACAAGTTTTGTAAACTTGTTACATTCTGTACATTATTCAGTACCATCAAAGTCTTTATCTTTTTTCTTTTGTGATATTTTCTAAACTGACATCAGTTGACTTGTACTTTTTTCAAGTTGTTCTTTCACTGATTTATTTTGCTTTCATTTAAATCTACGCAATTCTAGAATTAGTTTTAAAATTTACAGTGAGGATAGCTTTCACCTTTGTAATAGAGGCTTTTTCTGATCAAAATTTTATTAGCCTTGCTGTAGTCTTATATCATTCTGTTCTAACAATAGGGATGGCAGCTTCGCAACCTTTCTGCATATGGAATAGAGCAAAAACTAGTCAAGATTACCTGTGAAAACTGTCTACATTGGTTAAATGAATATATATTTGCTAATGCCTAAACACACAGTACACACTCATGTACATGCATAGTAGTTGTCACAAGGGATTTTGCTGGCTGCCCCTAAGCGTAATGAGGCAGGTATTTTTCAGGTGAGGCTTAGTGAAAAAGGGATGCGTAGGAGAAAACTAGGTCTTCTGCAAGTTAATGGTCATTCTTCCTGTCTTCCAATGTACAACACAGAGTAAACAATGCTGTAAAAGTATTTACAAGATGTTCACTGTCAAGATAATATTACCAGAATGAGAATATACAACTATAAGTGCATGTGCATGCACACACAATGGATGCTGACGTACACATGACTACTACAAACTTTCTGTTGAGATTACCATGGTAAAAAACCTTCAAGGCATCACTGCATATGATACAGCATAATACCTTGATTTCCATGGAAAAATATTATAGATTGATAAGAACAGTAAGATTGACTTCTTAGTACACTTGTATCTTTGTTTCTTGCTCTTCTTCAATTTAACTGCATTTTTGTACAATTCTGTTTTTATAATCCTTCTAGTGTTGTAAACCTTTTATCCCTATGAACCTGAGGGTAATACTTGCTAAACACTTTAGGATGTCTTAGTAGCTGCTAAATCTTTAAAACAAGTGACAGTTGTTATTATTGTTGTCATGTTACTGATGTGGTGCTTATTTTCCCCCATTATAATGCCACACACAACTCTACTGTTAAGATTATGTCAGACTTTGTATTTTAAACCTTATTTTAGACTTAAATCTGCCTATGAATTTATCTTTGAGTGCTAAAACATATCACATCTTACTTTGAGAACAAACTATAGAGAACTGGATAAAACCCCCAGTCATTCAGAGATAGGCTTTTAATTGGATAAAAAAATTCTGTCCATTATGTGGAATAAACAATACATAATAGTCATAAGTATTAGTGCATGCTAATAAAAGATTTATCCCACTCTCTCACTTTCTACTGTGTTGTTTGTAGTATATGTAGAATATAACTATATGATAACAAGGTGGGGTTTTCTATCGTACAGGAAGACTTTACCCATAATACTCTACAATTCATTATACTTATTTGCATGACTCCGAAGTAGTTATCTCTTGGATTGCTACTGAAGAGGTATAAGGATAGAAAGGGGCTGTATGTATTGCCATAAACTGAGACCACAGGTAAAAAGCTTTTTATAAGAACATGAGAATAAAGTCTTAAAGACATTCATCTCATAACAAAATTTGAAATACTGATATTTTAGAATTGTTAGAAATTTTTCATAGACTGCCTTCTTTGAGAGCAATTGATTTTCACATCCCCTGTACCAGTTTGAAAATATGTATTGTTATTTTCAGAGACAGCTAATCTTAGTATAGAACAATTTATGTATGGTCTGGGAAAGATGTCCTAGAAAATATATATATGCCTTAATTTGCATGGTAATTTTATTTTAATAAATTGAAATATTCTATTATAAGGTTATCTGATATTGATTATATAATATTTCTGTCTTTATAGGATTGCATTTTAGCCAATACACTGGGAAATATTTCATACTCTTTTTCTCTCTCTTAACAGCCACACAGCTTATTAAAACCTTAAAAATTTCCTTGGTGTATCATTTGCCCAATGGCATGCTCAGCTGTGCTTAGTGTCATTCCTGAAGTTTTAACATGACTCCATTAAGAGATCTCCCTTTATATGGTCTAGAAATCCTCCGAAGGACTATGTCATCAATTTCAATGTTACTTATCTTTATAGTTAAAGAAAATAGTAGTTTTCTTAAGTAAAATCTCTCATTTCGGTTGCTTTCTCCTTGGAGGAATATTTTTGTATTTAAAGATGATCAATACTTTTCCTTAGAATAAACCCAACGTGTTCATGCTATCCTTTCACTTCTCAATCTATAAACATTCTTCTTGTTTCTAGCCCTTCTAGCTGTTCCACATCTTTGAAGTACACAGGTCTGAGATAAAGTATGTACCAAACAACCCAGGAAGTCACAGAATTCTCCAATAAGGGAATGATTTTTAGTCTGAGCAGTTTGATTGCTATACTTTTGTGCAGCGTATGCTTTATATATCAAGCAGAGAACATGAGCATGTCAAAGAGAAGATTTCATTCTCAAATTATCATCAGTGGCTGTCTGCCTTCTGATCTCACATAACAATGCTAGTCACTAGAAATGAAGGGGAGAAAATTGTGCATAAGGATGCTATTAATGGTCCAGGACATCTTCTGTATTGAACGCTGTAAGTACCTTATTTATTGCAACTGATAAAGAGAAGCATGTAGATGTTCAGGGAATAGCAAGTTTGGGGGCATGATTTGAACCTATGCCCTGCATCTTTTCCTAATTCATGATCTAATTTATAAACTGCCTTCCTGGCACTTTTTTTTTCTTTTTTTTTTTTGGATGATACAGATTAACTCAGTTAATATGTGATTCTAGAGTCAGTATTTTTCTCTGAAGTCATCTGCTTGACCTGTCTTGGTTAATGTGGGGAGCAGGGGAGAGTCCATGTTGTTCATGGTTATTTACTGCCTGAGATGAGAGATAGAAGCTGAATTCATGTGATGCTTAGATGTAGTTGCCCTGAGTAGCTCTAGATTCCATTCAACAGAGAAGTGAGAGGTTTTAAACAGGAGAGGATGGAGAATGGAATGAGGTTTTCTGCTTGATTTATTCTTGGAATGTGGTGGCATTCAAGTATTTACCATGAAAATTCTTTAGATGATTTGTGAATTTTTTTATTTATTTTTTTTTTAAGTATCTTCAATATAGGATCTAAATTTTTGTTTGCTTCAAAAAATAGGCCATTTTATGATGTCCGCATCTGAACAAACCCACCACTCTGCATGTTGTGTAATCTGAAACACACTTTAACTGATTATATGTTCAGTTCTAGTTGTGTGATCTCTAATGTAGAATTGTTTGGTTTAGTACTATTCAGGTCTTAACATTTTCAAAGCTAGTTATACAATAACAGTGTACTACCCATGCAATCAATATTTATTCATTATCCAAATGGCAGACTACTTGTCATAATTAATTATTGAAGTAATAAATAGTCTTATTAATAAAAACTGATGACAAGAACAGAATGATTTCCTTGATAAAGACTGATGATAGATTTTAGTATCTGACACGACGCTTCTAACAGTGTGCAGATTGAATCTAAGGCCTCCTGCATGGATAATAAATTGTTATTTCAGAGAATAAAATGAATGATATATTTGCTTTGTGTGGAAAAAGCACCCGGGAAAAGATTCTACTCCCTAAGTTATTTAAACAGACCATGGCAAAATTTTCTTTTTTGTGACAAATTTAACTTTCCAAAGAAGTGACAGCTCTTGGCAGAAAGAGAGGAATTGATGCCTGCTTGAGGTCCTTGACTTACAGATTCTCCTAAAAGTCATATTCATTTGAAAATCTCTTGACATTTTTGCTCACTTTGCATACTACTTTGGCAGTACACAAAGGAGTGGCTGCAACACAGCAAAGGGATGATGGGAAAGCATGACCATGTGACATGGCAGAGTCTATTCTGAGACAAATGAAGCCTGTCAAACACTGTGAAAGACTGCTGCTGTTTTTATTGCTGCATGGCTGAGCTGGCCTCTGGTTCAAACTCAATGTATTTTTTTTTTTTATTGGTTTGATCTTACCTTGTCTGTAAAAGTAACCCCAGAGACTAAGCATCTTTTGACAACTTGGAAATGCCTGGGCTGGAAAAAAGATTTCACATAAAATAGTGATTTTAAAAACCATTCCAAAACTATTGTATATCTCAGGAAATATTTTATTCTTATATTTTTATTGCAAATTAAAATCTAGGTAGTGTATTGAAGAGTCACCTGAAGGATCTTGGGTCCATAAGATGTCTGACATTCAGTTTCCTTAGCATAGGTAAAATAGTACACTGTTTCCTTTGGTGCATCCTTTTCTGCATTTGACTGTATTTTAATTGAATTTAAAGGAATTGTATATATATGAAACATACCTGACATTTGTGACAAATATGGAAGTCCTATATAATTTTCTGTTAATTACTTCCTTTATAATTTATTTGAGATAGTCTATAAAATCAGTCTTATCTCCATATCATCACTTTGTTGGTGCTATGTAATAATTCTTACAAATTCCTGTCTTTCAGTTGCTGAGCTTTATGTTGATAATATTGTAAAGAAACAGTAATAGAATATGCTGTTCTACTGAATGTCTAATTTATTTACACTTCTTATGCTATACTCTATGTTGATTATAGGATTATGATTCAGAAATAGTGCATATATAAAATGTAGTTGTACTTCTATTGAAATTTTGTGTTTAGACCAAACAGGTGAGTAAAAGATCAAGAGAAGACTTCATGTTTTGACATGAAAAATATATGACTGCCTCCATTATGTACCAAATTTTACATCTGACCCATTGATTTACTGGATATTTGCATATAATTATTCTGAGAATGGCAGTATTTTTCTTATGATCCATTGATCATATATACCTTGAGCCACATCCTGTCACAATAAACTGCACCCAGTCTGAAGTTACGTATCTTTATGAAAGAAGCTAGATGATGGCAGGATATGATACATTAACATATTAACATGAGCAAGCTAGGTGTATTGATCATAGATGTATAGGCTCTTTAGAGTTATGTGTTCTTTATATTTAAGGCACATATTCTCTTTATTTTCTGAATGTAAGTAAATGCACCTGTAATGCGACTAGTCTCCTTGGTGTCCCGTTCCTTAGGTGTTGGCACAGCATAGTTGCATCTCATTCGCAGTCTCCAATCTGCCAATAGTTATGCAGTTCTTTTGTAAATGGGATGTGCAAAATTCAGAACATTTTACTCTGTTTTTCAAATACTATATGGACTATGAATAAAACCTAGTTCCTGTGACATGGCCCAGGATTAAAGACAGTTAACAGGGTGTGGGCCCAGTTTGTACTGAGATTTACTGAACAGGATGAAGAATGCCCTTGCATCCCTCTGAAATAGATATATACTTGTACTCTAGAGCTCACAGATACCTGTAAATGTTTCAGTAAAATTATTCCAACTTCTGTACAATATTTATGTAGCGTATGTAAACCTTGGCAATTTCAGTGAGTTTATCATACTTTGGATTGATCTTTTTGGATCTTTTTAACACTCAGTGAGATTCCACTTTCAAAAAAAACTAACAAAACACTTTTAGACATGGGACAATTTGAGACTTCTGGGCAAATTGGACTTTCCATTATATCCTGACCACTAATGACCTGTTTATGTTTATAGGAGCCATGCACTTTCTTTAGATATGATTATTCTGATTACCCCCTTTTAGTATTTCAGGTGGGTAGTGATGAAGGGTAGAAGGAGCCCAAAATCAATTAAGATATTTTAGAGCCTTGGGACAGCTGCTTAAGGGATTGGGAACACAAGCTGTATTCTCCGTTATCCCTTCAGTGTCAATCGTGAATGAGGAAACTAATAGGAAGAGACAACAGGTCAACTCATGACTTCAGGACTAGTGTTATCAGCAGGTCTTTGAGTTTTTTGATAATGGGCTGCTATGAGACGCCTGGCCTGCTGGTGGCAGGTGGGATGCACCTGTCCCAGAAGGGGGGGAAAATTTTGGGGCAGGAGTTAGCAAGGCTCAGATACAGGGCTTTAAACTAGATATGAAGGGGGAAGGGGAAATAACTAGGTCTGTTAGGAATAAGCCCAATGGAAGCATGCCAGGGCTTGAAGGATGGTGGACTAGTGAGGAGACATGCCATGCCATTTTATTTGAGACAAGGGATAGATGTTTAGAAATCATTGAAGCACCTGAGACAGGTTGGGTAGGAAATAGGGCCCACACTCACAAAGAGGTGTTGGAATCATTAGCTCATCTGAAATGCATCTATACCAACACATGCAGTATGAGCAACAAGCAGGGGAAGCTTAAAGCCACAATGCACCAGGAAAGCTATGACATAGTGGCTATCACAGAAATGTGGTGGGATGCCTCACATGACTGGAGTGCTGCAATTGATGGCTACAAGCTCTTCAGAAAGGATAGAGAGGGAAGAAGAGGTGGTGGAGTGGCTCTGTATGTTAGAAAATGCTATGAGAATTCGGAAATCAAGTAAAGCGCTAACAGAGTTGAGAGTGTTTTAATTAGGCTAAGGGCCAATAAAGCTGATATTGCTGTCAGAGTCTGCTACAGACCTCCCAACCAAAGCAGTGAGGTGGATTAAGCTTTTTATAAGTAGTTGGGAGAAATCTCACAGTCTCTTGCTATTGTTCTTGTGGGGGACTTTAACCTCCCAGGTATCTGTTGGGGATACAACACAGCAGAGAGGGAACAATCCAAGAATGTGTGGAAGTTAACTTCCTCACACAGCTGTTAAGTGAGCTGACGTGGGAAGGTGTCTTCCTAGACCTGCTTCTTGTGAACAGGGAAGAACTTGTGGGGGAAATAAAGGTTGGAGGCTGTCTACGGCCCGTGAGTTTTCAATCCTTAGAGAAACAGGGACAGGGGGTAGTAAAACTGCCATCTTAGACTTCCAGAGGGCAAACTTTGACCTGTTCAGGAGACTGATTGAAAAAGTCCCTTGGGAGGCTGTCCTGAAGGATATAGGAGACCAGGAAGGCTGGGCATACTTAAGAGAAGCCTTAAAGACACAGGATCAGGCTGTCCCCGTGTGCCAAAAAAATAAGTAGAATCATAGAATGTTTTAGGCTGGAAGGGACCTCTAGAGGTCATCTGGTCCAAACTCCCTACACAAGTAGGGACATCTCTACCTATGGCAGGTTGCTCAGAACCCCATCAAGCCTGGCCTTGTCGCTGTTGTCCCCTCCCAAAATCTTGGCCACCCCATCCCACAGAGGAGGGGGATGTTGGAAAAACAGCCTTGGTGCTGTGCGAGTCCTGCCCAGCAGTAGCCACGGAATGGCTGCGCTAACGCCTTTCTAGCTCTCAATACAAAAACCAGCACTGTGAGGGCTGCTATGGGGAAAATTAACTCCATCTCAGTCAGACCTAATACAGATATATTGTTACAAGTGTTGAAATCCTTTATGTGCTTAATTTCTTTTCTTTTGATTATTACATATCCATCCTGGTTTCTGTCACTAACCAGCTTCACATATAGTAGTAAATACAATTCTCAAACTAGTGCCCTTCTAACTTGCCAGTGGGACAGGTCTGACATTTACTCAAATTTAACCAATTGGACTTTGCCAAAAGAAGTGGTGACAATTAAACCAGTGCACTTCAAATGCGTAGTTAGTGTGTAAGAAGTTGGGTGGGGACACTGCTAAGACAGCTGATCCAAAGTGGCCAGAGAGACAATAAGATGTAACGTCATGCTCAGCATTAAAATGAGATTATAGGAAAAATAAGGTGGGGATTTTGGGCTTCTAAGATAGCCATTGCTTAGCCATTCATATTACATGAATAATGGCTAGACTGAGAGGTGATGAGTGGTTGCCTTCATGTATCTTGTTTCTTGTTCTGCTATTAAGCTGTATTTATCTCACTACGTTACTCTTCCTGCTTTTTTTCTTCCTGTTCTCTCCCCTATTCTGCTTAGTGTGGTGGAGTGTGGTGGGGAGATGGAGAAAAGGGTAAGCATGCGGAACTGTGTGGGTACTTGGCTGCTGTTTGTTGTCAGTTTACCAAATCTGTGAACATGGTAGTTACAGCAGTCTCCTGTCAAAAGGATTTGAGGGTTTGAATCTATTTGAAGTAATCCTTGCAATTGCTGTAACCATAAAGCTGAGGAGGGAGGTGTATACTTAAAAATATAAGATACAGCACAGATGCAAAATCAACATATTACTGCTACTTCTCCTGTGATCTTGACAGTTGTCAGAGAAGTGAAAAAGCAGTCTTGTTCTGTTCCTTAAATAAAAACGTACATATATGTCAAACTTGGGATTTTTAGCAGTGCATTTGTAGTTGATTCCTATTGCACTGCACTTTAAAATGGAAGTCTCAGAAGTAAAGGGTTCAGACATATAATTTGCAGCACTTTTTCTGCTTTCTCTCCATTCAAATCTGTTCAGCCTATTGTCAGACATGTCTCATTCTGGAGCTCTTGGCCTTACTTAGAGGCTGAATACAGATCTAGCTATGAAACAGGTGTTGTTGGTACTTTGGGTGCCAGGTACTTGAAGTTAAGTATTTAAAATTAGTTCAGCATTGTAATAGCCAAGTTCCAGATACATAGCTGAGTATGGAGAAGAGCAAAGGCAGAAAAAAAAAAAAAAAAAAAAGTTTCAACTATGTAAGGTTTTCAGAAACATTTAACTATTAAGCTGCCTGTTCAAAAGTAATATTCTATCATGATCTGAGAAAATAAAGAAAACTACTACTTTGAGAAATGTAAGAACCTTCTCAGATTTATTACTGACTTATGAGGTTCACTAATTAAGTAAAATGACTGAAAATCATTAATAAGATCTTGTTCATGAAAAGTTTTTAATATTTTGGCCCTTCACTGATGGACAATTGTCTCAGTTTCATGGTTGGTACCTACCTGAAACAAAGCTTTGAGCTAATTGTTTTTACTATGCCTAATCTGATAGATGCATATATTAAGAGGAATGGATTCCACAGAAATTCTAGTGCTGTGTTCTGAAGCTGAGCACTGTGCAGAAAAGAAATCAAGGTCCATTGTAAACTCACATGAGATAAGTAGGCCAATAATATCTTGCTTTGCCTACATTAGTCATCTATAAACTTGAATCTGTAACCATAACAAAACCAACACAGAGCATGAACTAGTAACTATTTTGCTGTGTAACTTGTAAGAACTCAAGCCACAAGTCTTTTATGTTTCCTCTGTGTGTGGGTTGGTTTGGTTTTAATGTTCTGATGCAGTTATTCCTGCCTTCATTCCCAAATACTTTCACCAGTGGGGCTGGTGAGCATTTTTTTTTCCTCTTCATAAAATTGCCTAAGTGTGCATGTGTAGAATTGTGGAGCAAAATGTAGAATTTATGTATCTTACAAGGTTTTTGTTTCATGATGGTTGGTTGGTGTTTTCTTAAAATATCAGCAATTTCAAGTGAAATACAGATGTCTTCAGTTTTTCTAAAACTTGTCTGTAAGATATGTTTTAAATCTACTAATTAAAGCTATATAGAATTTTACTGGGTTTAGCTTCAGTAAATTATATAGCACTTTACCAGGAAGCAATAAAGTAGTTGTAGAATTTTCAAAGAAAGAATAAAAGAAGCAGAATTTTGTAATACTGAAGTAGAAGCATGCTGCAGAAAACAAGCTGAAGAAGCTGATGAGAATCTATTAACATCTCCCTGTGCTAAAATCAGCTCTAAAGTCTGAACATCTAGGAGAATTCTGTTTAATAGGAAACCTTATGCAACCTGATTATTACTTAGCAGGTGAGAGGAAAATCAGGAAATTGCCAGAACTCATTTTTATGTATAGAATTAATAAGCATGTTTAAAAAGCAGCTTAAATGCAATAAAAGACTATGAATGAAGTTTATGATTAGACAGATAACAGGTGGCCCTTATGCAAGGTTGTCCAGGTTAGCTTAAATGATGTAAGATAACCTTGTTTTGAGTCAGCTAGCTGCATATGAATATAGAAGAGCTAAATACCCTGGTTCTGGGCCCTTTTATATAGCACTTAATGTAAATTTTATTATTGTAGTTTCAACATGCACTCAGATGAAACGTCCTATTTTCATGTATTTAAAGTAAATTATCCTGAATAGAGAGGAGATTATTTGCAATATAATTAGGCTAAAGTGAAATCCAACTTTTGTACAAAGGTTGTTTTCCTTTATTTCATCATATACAAAGTTTTAACCTTTTCTATCAGTCCATACCCACTGAAGTGCTATTTCATTTTAAAACTGATGTAATTATATACTACTTCTACTGTTAAAAATGCCAGGGGAAAT
The DNA here is from genome assembly GCA_024605025.1 of Megaceryle maxima. NCBI lineage: Eukaryota > Metazoa > Chordata > Aves > Coraciiformes > Cerylidae > Megaceryle > Megaceryle maxima. The sequence continues at coordinate 17,872 of JANHGN010008274.1, forward strand.
ACTGATTTATTTTTCTTGTATTATAAAACAGTGATGCATTAAATCAAAGATACAGATTTTTTTAAGTTTTCCAGTTCTCTCTATATTGACAGAAGTATACATTTAAGAGGTAGACTTGTGCATCGCAGTGGCATGTTTGGAAAAACACTTTGGACAGAAACTGCTTTTTTCATTTCTTCAGAGTGACCAGGAATATGGAAGCTTCTCTTTTACTGATTAGAGTAAAAGACTATATTTAGCTGTGTTTAAAGTAAAACATGCTCATGGTCCTTCTTTGTCACATACCCACAAAAGTTTGTTTTGCAATTACTCATTTCTTTGAGAAATGGCTCCAAAACTAGTAAAGAAAACAGATCAGCATGAGTTGCACTAATAGTTTCTAACTTAGTGCAAAGGGTCTTTTTTTGTTGTTGTTAAGTTTTAATACACTAACTCTGCTTTTGTTCTGTGAATACATTGTAATGCAAATGAAAGTATTTGCACACTAATGCCTATGTTCCATTCACAGCACAAAGTACCTCTGTTTATGAGTCTAGAAATGAGAGTTACTCTGGATATGCTTCAACCAGGATGCCATAATGGGCCCAAGCATCTTGTTGTATTAGGAGGCAGTTGTATAGCAGCTTAATCTGATATAAATGAGTGTTGCTGAAGTCCTTGTGCTTATTTTATCTTTGTATTTTCAAGCTCTTCATTGCCTTCTTCCCATCTGTACTCCAAGATACTTCTGTGGCCTCTTACCTTAATCACAACATAAATAGCAGATTAAATGTTTTGTGTACATATTGAATGATGCATAAAGAAAACCAATTTTATTTTTGAAGCATATGCATTCCTTACAGAAGGATGAGATTTATTATTTATATACCAAAAAACAACTCTGTGATGATAGAATTTATAGGACAAACTTTGTGGTGAATTTGTGTTTTCTAGAAAGCTATTGAGTGATTTACCTTGGTAGATAGTCTTGCATAATTCTTGCTCCACAGTCAGTATCTAGGAGTACAACTTGCATTTTGAGCACCAAATGTTATTGTATTCATGGAGTACAGCCTGAACTTAGGAGCAAGACTTATATGTGGCACATATTTCCAATTAATTCTCATGCATTTTTTCTGAGGCAAGTAAAAATATAACTAAGCCTGTGTTATATGGAAATAATAAGGACATGGAAGCCCTCCTTTCCAAAGCATATACATGATTGTACCCTGCAGCTTTTGGATCACAATAGATAAAATAAGGAGGTTATCCACAACTAATCATTAAGTCATCTGTGGTTGAAGTCCTCCAAAATAGAAAACTTATCACTTATATACATCTCTCATACTTAAAATATTAATAAAATAAAATCAGTTGAGTGCCAAATTCTTTAATGTTGATAGTACAATTGGATTTCCTCAATTATTCTACAAATTCAGAGTAATACGTTAAGTGCTGTAATTTTGGGGTTGTTTTTTCTTTTGTTCTCAAGGGAATTCAGTTCTTTTTATGCAATTTAAACAGGAGAGCCTAACTGCTCTGTAATTGTACTTACATCCAGAATTACAAGCAGAAAGGGTTGCAATCTCACCCATGTAAACTAATATAGTTCTTCTACTACAGATGGACCAACATAGTTTTTTTTACAGAAATATTGTGCCATAGTTTACAGTTGGAAATAAACCTTTGGAATTACAAGGTAGTTTTAGGTAAATAAGATAGCCTTATCTGAAGTGGGTTATAATGATTTCTCCAAGATTAAAACCTGCATTCTTGTAAAATCTTTCATTGTTTGTACTGAAAGCCAATGATGTTGCTATTAAAGTCTCACAAAGGTCTTCTATGCAGCAGTTTATTACTCAGTTGCTGATTAATTGGTGACCAACAGAAAGGATTAACTGTTAAATATTCAGGATATTTGGAGGAAGGGATTCTTAAAGTACTCTGGTTTCATCTAGCAGATCCAATTATACCCTGAAGTTACATGGGTTGTCTTTCTTTACATGCTACCCTTGTTTATTGCTGTTAGACCTGGAAGGAAATTAATACACTCCTTGATAATGAAATCCTGGATTTCCAATGTTTGATGCACCTATACTCCTCTGATTGCAAAAGTTAAATGTTCTTACCATAGCAGAATTAATTCCAAAGTATGACTGGCACAGGATGAAGCCATTCAGATGGTAAGCTTGAAGCAACTGCTTCTCAGCCTGTGGTCTGAGACAGTTGTGGGCTGTGAAATGTCAGGAGATAATTTATTGGAAAATAGAGAGCAATGCCTTGGAGCATGCATCCTGATTCCCTTGGTAGGGGACAGCACTGAAGTTCCGTAGTAGCTAATAACAGTGTTTCTGGAACAGACAGTTAAGTAGTTCTTTCTGACACAAAAGTAAAAGGCTTAGGCAGAAAAAGAACCTGTTGGGTAATAAGGACTACTCTGTAAGTCTGCAGTCTGCCCTACAGAGTCTGTTGTGTCTTCCAAGGGCTAGTGCTGTTTAATATCTTCATAAATGACACAGTAGGATTGAGTGCACCCTCAGCAAGCTTGCAGATCATACAAAGCTGAATGGTGCAATTGACATGAGTCTTATGCCACTTGATGTATAACAAGGGAGGTGAATTGTTATGATCCTCCAAAAGAGGCTATCCTTGCACAGCAGGGCTAGAGGCGGTAGATTAATGACAATGACTCAGAGGAACAATACAAAACAATTTTTCCTAACAACAGTCAATAAATGGTGCAGATAAAGGTGTTTTGGCACAGATGTTATTTTTCTTGCCAATTACTTTAAGGCATAACTAAGTATCAAAGAGAAGAAAGTAAAAGTGAGTAGAAAGATGACAAGATAAAAAAAGATATTGCTACCAGTGATCAGTGACATCTCATGGGATCATTCCAGATCTTGAGATCTTTGCTGGTGAGTGCTCCCAGATCAATATATTACTGTCTCTTTATACATTTGGGATATGGGTGGCATCCCAAATTTACATAGGAAAAATAGAGAGATGGTGCTAATTTGTATGAGCTCCTTCTGGTGCTGTGTCTGCTATAAGCCTCTGCTTGTCACAGTCACAGTGGTTAGCAGAAGAAATTAACTCAGGGAAAAGACACTGTCCTGCCTATGCAGAACTTCTCTTCCTATTGTTAATTTATTTGCAAGTTGCCAAGAGAGGATGACAGAGCCACTGAGGGACATTGACAACTCCTCCCTCCAGGCTGGCCTTGTTCATTCTCCCTTCAGATCTTATCACCACGCAAGGTATGAGACATTAATAGTCAGGCTCTTACAACATGCCAGAGGGATGGGATGTTACCCAGAGGGACCTAGACAAGCTTGAGAAGTGGACCCGTGTGAACCTTAGGGAGGTTCAATAAGGCCAGGTACAAGGTT